>JXTB01000557.1:43088-75718 GCA_002914805.1 Parasponia andersonii | reverse complement strand
TACGAGGAGACTGCATATCAATCAACGCTTGTATTTTCTGAGGATTTGCTTCGATCCCTCGCTGGTTGACCATAAATCCCAGAAATTTTCCAGATTCCACTCCAAATGCACACTTTTGGGGATTCAGCTTCATCTGGTATCTCCGGAGGATTTTGAACATTTCCTCAAGGTGTTGAATGTAATCTTCAGCCTTCTCCGACTTGACCAGCATATCGTCGACGTATACCTCCATTGTCTTGCCAATTTGTTTAGCAAACATCATATTGACAAGACGTTGGTAGGTCGCTCCTGCATTGATGAGTCCGAAGGGCATCTTTTTATAACAGTACAACCCTCGATCAGTGATGAACGAGGTGTGTTCTTCATCCAGCTCATACATGGGGATTTGGTTGTATCCTGAATACGCATCCATGAAGCTTAAAAGTTCATGCCCCGACGTCGCATCTACAAGTTGATCAATTCTTGGAAGAGGGAAGCTGTCTTTGGGACATGCCTTGTTGAGATCGGTAAAGTCGATGCAGGTTCTCCACTTCCCATTAGGTTTTTTCACCAAGACTGGATTTGCAAGCCAGTCAGGATAAAAGGATTCTCTTATGAACCCAATCTCGAGCAATTTCTCCACCTCTTCCTTTAGTGCGACGTAACGTTCTGGATTCATGGCCTTTCTCTTTTGTCGCACAGGTTTTTTGGACGGATCTATGTTGAGGCGGTGGGATATGATCCTTGAATCAATCCCTACCATATCCGAATGTTGCCATTTAAAGACATCCAGATTAGCCCTCAGAAAAGCGATCAATGAAGCTCGCACAGGTCCGCGAACCTCCGTTCCAATCTTCAAAGTCCTACAAGACAGATCGAATGATATTTCTTCCAGGTCTTCCACGGGTCCAGTTCTAACTTCGTCGATTTCTCGAGGATCGAAGTCTTCACTGGTCGTTTCGATTGACGCTTCATCTGCGACCACGATTGACGCTTCATCCGCTACCACGACTGATGCTTGATCTGGTGCCACGATTGACGCTTGATCTGCTACTACGACTGACGCTTGATCTGCAGCCACGATTGACGCTTGATCCGCTACCACGACTGACGCTTGATCTGCAGCCACGATTGATACTTGATCCGCTACTTCTGGCAGGTGAACCATCATTGTGCGGGACGTCGCATCTTTTGCTGCGAGTTTCAGCGAGTTGTTGTAGCAAGTCCTCGCATCGTACTGGTTTCCTCGCACCTCGCCTACACCATGTTGGGTCGGGAACTTCATCGTTAGATGATAGATCGAGGTGACAGCTTGCAGTTCCCTTAATGTTGGTCTTCCTAGTACAGCATTAAAGGCAGATGGGCAATCTACTACCAAAAACTGGGTCATTATTGATGAAACCCTTGGGAAGGTCCCAACGCTGACCATTAGTTCTATCATGCCCATAGGCATCAGGCTGTCTCCAGTAAAACCATAGAGCGGAGCGGCGGCAGGCTTCAGGTCGCTCTCATTTAATCCCATCTTCTTGAAGGCATCGAAGTACAGGATGTCCACAGCACTTCCGTTATCGACCAACACTCGCCACAACTGTGTGCTTCCACAATTGATTTTTACGACCAGAGCGTCGTTATGCGGATAATGGACTTCCCTTGCATCTTGCTCTGTGAAGGTAATATCCATTTCCGGTACTCGCTGAAGCTTACGTGGTCGCTGATCAAGGTGCATGACGTTGGTCAACGGNTCCAATCTTCAATGTCCTGGAAGACAGATCGAATGATATATCTTCCAGGTTTTCAACGGGTCCGGTTTTGACTTCGTCGATTTCTCGAGGATCAAAGTCTTCACTGGTCGTTTTGATTGACGCTTCATCTGCGACCACGATTGACGCTTGATCTGTTGCCACGATTGACGCTTCATCTGCTACCACGACTGACGCTTGATCCGGTGCCACGATTGACGCTTCATCCGCTACCACGACTGACGCTTGATCCAGTGCCACGATTGACGCTTCATCCACAGCCATGATTGATGCTTGATCCGCTACTTCTGGCAGGTGAACCATCATTGTACGGGACGTCGCATCGTTTGCTGCGAGTTTCAGCGAGTTGTTGTAGCAAGTCCTCGCATCGTACTGGTTTCTTCGCACCTCGCCTACACCATGTTGGGTCGGGAACTTCATCGTTAGATGATAGATCGAGGTGACAGCTCGCAGTTCCCTTAATGTTGGTCTTCCTAGGACAACATTAAAGGCAGATGGACAATCTACTACCAAAAACTGGGTCATTATTGATGAAACCCTGGGGAAGGTCCCAACGCTGACCATCAGTTCTATCATGCCCATAGGCATCAGGCTGTCTCCAGTAAAACCATAGAGCAGAGCGGCGGCGGGCTTCAGGTCGCTCTCATTTAATCCCATCTTCTTGAAAGCATCGAAGTACAGGATGTCCACAGCACTTCCGTTATCGACCAACACTCGCCATAACTGTGTGCTTCCATAGTTGATTTTTACGACCAGAGCGTCGTTATGCGAATAATGGACTTCCCTTGCATCTTGTTCTGTGAAGGTAATATCCATTTCCGGTACTCGCTGAAGCTTGCATGGTCGCTGATCAAGGTGCATGACGTTGGTCAACGGCTGCTGTCGAGCTTCTCGTGCGTATCTATCCTGTGCTCGCTTGGAATCTCCTCCAACATGCGGTCCTCCAAAAATAGTTCGCAACTCACGCTGGATTTCTGGAGGTTGCTGTTGGTCTTCTTCTCATCTTCCCTCGCTCTGTCTGGTATACTGCCGCAATCGTCCCTCTTTTATTAGCCTCTCGATTTCATCCTTCAGGGCAAAGCAATCATTTGTATCATGTCCAATATCATTGTGATACCGGCAGAACTTGTTGGGGTCGCACTTTGCCCTGTCTCGCTTCATTGGTCCCGGTTGACGGTATCGCTCCTGTTAGTTTGTGACCGCATAGATATGATCTATGGGAGCGTTTAACTCGGTGTGGTTGGTGAACCTCATGAGGGCCTTTGAAGTCTCCTGCCTTTTAGGCCTAGGCTGATTATCACTGGCCTGTTCATTGTTCCTCTTATTCTTCTTATTGCAGCTATTGTCGGTGATGACCGCAACCTTTGCCGCATCTGTCTTTCCTCCTTTTTTGGTTTTTTGAAGATTCTCACGGGAAGACTCTAACCTTAAATGTCGACCAACTCTTCGGTAGAAGTCTTCGAGAGTTCTACATTCTCTTTCAAGCAATTCCTCCCAGAGTTTTGTTTCTGGTCGCACCCCCGCCATCGTAAGAGTAAGAACTCCTCCTTCAGGGGGGTTGTTGACCTTTGCTAGCTCTGTGGTGAACCGATTGAGATAAGACCGTAGAGTCTCCTCTGGACCTTGTCGGATTGCAGATAAACTAACGAGCGGAACAGTGAAATTCTTCGTGGCTTGAAATTGCCTTAAGAATGTCGTCTGCAGTTGTTGCCAGGATGAAATCGAACCGGGTTTGAGTCCTTGGAACCACTTCTTTGCCGCTCCTGAGAGTGTTACAGCGAAACATCTACAGCGCGCATGATCATTAACCCGATGAAGCTCCATCAGGTCGCTGAAGTGATCCATATGGTCCTGTGGATCAGTCTTTCCATCAAAAGTATTGATGGTAGGAAGTCTGAATCCGGTAGGAAGGGCTGCAGCTCGAACTTCCTCGCTGAATGGTGACTGGCGATACCCATCAGGGAGCTCATTGTCCCAGCCAGCAAGCGCATCTAATGCGATCCGTAAATTGTGAACGTCGACGTTCAGAGGGAAAGCATCATTCCTTGCTGGTGGTATGAGCGACCTTTGTCCGTTATCTTGTTTCGCAGCGGGCTGGTCCGGTAGGGTCTCCTGTGTCCTATGAGAGGAATCTAGTGGCATAGTGCGACGAGACCGGCTGTGGTCGCTATGATGCGATATAGATCGATCATGGCCATGTTGTCGCTCCAAGTACTGCCTTAGGTCAGCAGGATCTTGTTTTGACTCCTTGCTGATCCTTTCGAAGACACTTCTCGATGATCGTTCTTGTTCGTTGCTTAAGTGATCCTGGTTGTTGTTGGATTTATGAGAAGGCTGTGTACGACCACGGTTCGTACTCGAACTCTCCGTACGAGACTCTAGAGGCAAGTCTGCGACCTTGCCTTTTCCTTTGGAGGTGCGTTCTTCATGACGCTCCTGCTGAGTTCTTGGCTGGTCGCGTCTTCTTGTCTCGAGAATCTGTATTCCCTTCGCAGGTAATTGAGCAGGACGTTCTTTGGGACGTTCATGTTGTGGTGGAGTCACCATCTGCCCTTCAGCAAGTCGTCGCAGAGTGTCGTTGTTCTGGTTAGTGACTTGCTGAAGGTTCACGAGCGTTTCCTCCATGCGATCCTGTCTTTGGGATAAGTTCTCTGTTGCTGTCATAGTAGGTTGTTCCAGAGCAGGAGTCACCTGTGTAGCAGCAGTACTCTGAGGTTGATTTTGGCTAGTCCCGGCGGCTCTGGTGGTGTTTCTGGTATTTGCCACTATTGAAAAGGTGGAATTTGACAAAGATTTCTATCGGAATAGCCCTCTTTCTAGCGCCAATTGTTGATGGAGGTTTTATCAACAATAAATTTATAAAAAATCAAGAGATGTGGCTTGTGTGAATTGAAATAATAATCAAAGCAAATAAGGAGAGGGGATTTTATAGTGGTTCAGCCCCGAAAAAGATGAGCCTACGTCCACTGTTTTCTCACTAATTTATGAATAATGATGAACACTCAAGGTTACAATCTCGTCTGGGAATCGGAAAGACCGAAAAGCTATTGAAGAATACTAACGCCTTAGACTACCCAAACTTGAACTTGCTCTGACTTCTATTCTCTGTGACTTGTTTTTGCCCAGAACTTGATGTGTGTCTCTTTCGGAACATAGAGCCCCCCTTTATATAGATAGAGGTAGCCTTATGCCCCTAGGTTCCTTATGTCTCTAGGATCCTAATTGTATAAACGGGTAACTATACAATTGGGTAACATAAAAAAATAATTGGATAACTATCCAAAACGGATAACTAGTTAATCATAAATAGGAATCTTCAGTTTCCCTTTCCTTGTAGGTTTCTTTCATAGCGTTTACTTGTCTCCCTCTTCTTGTAGGTTTCCTTTATGGCAGTTACGTGTTTCCTTCTCCTCATAGGTTTCCTGTTTGTCAGGGCAAACTGCACGGAGAAGGTCGCACAAAACCTGTGGAAGAGGTCGCATATAACCATCACGGAGGAGGTCGCATATAACCTTCACGGAGGAGGTCGCATATAACATTCACGGAAGAGGTCGCATATAATCCTTATGCGACCTTAGGATTTTAGACCGCACAACACTTATTTTCAATGAATTTTTCAGTTAATGATATTAATAACCCTTGAATTATACTTATAGTACTGCTTTGTTCCCTAAATTTTCAACTTATATAATAATGATCCTTGAATTATGTAATTGTTGCAATAATGATTTTTTTGTTATAAATTACAAAATATTTAACAGAAATAAGTCATTAAAGATAACACGGTTTAGTAACTATAGTCAATAATGAGATTATAAATTTTTAACTCACAGAATAAACTAACAATACTCATGCAATTATTGTAGTAATGATCACTTTTTCATAAACTGTTAAATTTTTAACAGAAATGAGTCTTGTGTAAGGCACATGATTTAGTAATTATGGTTAAAGATGATATTTTAACTCATAGAAATAAATAATATCCAATTGTACGCTTTGTCTATAACTATTTTCTGTTAAAAAACTAACAGTTCGTGATAAAAGAGTCATTGTTATACCAATTGCATAATTTAGGAGTCATTATTATATAAGTTGAAAATTTACGAGGCAAAGTGGTACAATGATTATAATTCTAGAACCCTCTAAATTTTTCGTGTTTCTAATCAAAAATAAGATATTCTCAATTTAGATTTCTTATTTAGTGATGAATTTTTGGGTCAATTTTGTACATAAGGGTATAAATTTGCAAATATTTTAAATGTGGATACATACTCATGTACAAGCCAAAAGAAAGGTTAAATCTGCAAAAAAAAATAAGTTATATTTCAAGTTATTTTTTTGCAGTTAGATCAAAGAGAAAAATATCTCAACAGCTTTTTAATACAAAAACCCTCAGAACTCGATACAAATTAGTAAAATTGACCATGAACACAATTTCTTAGAGGGAAACCTCCTAAAGTCCCCTAATATTAGTTTTGTTATAAAATATAGGTGTTTCTATTAAATCTTTTTTTATGGTCAAATCCTCATTTTTTTATTTGTGGCTTTTAGATCCTCATTCTTAAATTTTTATTTCACGTTAATCTATTTTAATCTTTTTTGTATAATTCTATCGTTTATTAGCATTTTCTCAAAATGTGCTCATCTTATTAGGGGTAGAATTGGAAACAAAGGGAAATTTTTTATTTTAAAAAAAAAGAGAATTGGGTTATCATTTTTGTTTAAGATGAATGTAAGAAATTAAAAAATTTTATATAGTTCTAATATGAATCTACTTTGATCCAAGTATTAATATATCTAGAAGAAATATATATTAATATATTGTCAATTTTATAGGACATATATTGCTAAAATTTTATAAGAATATATCACCGATTTTATGAGATATATATTGTCAAAATTTTATATGGTTCCAAAATAGATCTACTTTGATCCAAGTATTTATGTATCTAGAAGAGAGCTATATGATCATATATCTAGAATAGAGCTATATGAAGATAGGTATAGAAGAGACGTATAATAGAGCCATATAAAATATTCCAATTTCTTTCCTACGTCTTGAATGACAACAATAATCTAACTTTTTTTTAAATAATAATTATCTTGTGTTTCCAATTTTATCCCTAAGATGAGTATGTTTTGGACAAGTGCTAATTAATGACAGTTTTGGACATAAAAGATTAAAAAGAATTGACATGAAACAAAAATATAAGAATAAGGACCTAAAAACTAAAAATAAAAGAATATGAATTAATTGTAAAAAGAAAACTAACTGAAATACATTTTTTTCTAACAAAACTAATATTAGGAGACTTCAGGAGGTATAGCTCTAAAAAATTGAATTTATGATTAATTTTACTAGTTTGTATCGAGTTCAGGGGATTTTTATTGAAAAACTATCTCAAAATGAACTTGTATTTGCTACTTTTTCTTTTAAGAATTCTTGTGTTTTTGAAATGTTAATTGACTTTTTATTGCAGTTTTTATCAATTATTTTCTTGAGTTTTTTAGATTTTTCAATTTAATCTCTTTCAATAAGCTAAATTAAGGAGAGTTGAGTTAAATTAACATAATTATCCTGACGGAAAAAAAGGCAAAATTCCTTTTTATCAAAATAAAAGTCAATCCAACATCAAAATAATATAAAAACTAAATTTATTTTTAATTAATTTCATCATTTTGATCTTTTAAAATTTAGTTTTATTTTTATTTTGAACAAGGGTAATTTTGGGCTTTACTATTTAGTAAAAGTAATATAGTTTCTTGTAAATAGCTCTATGACCTATGTATCATTTTTTTAAGGGTTAATCATATTTTTTCTTTTAGTGCAAATGGTAAAACTTTATCAAGACAAATCAACAGCAATAATTGGAGTGATGAATAAAGGATAAGAGTTAACTCAATATAACTCACTAGGATTAGAAAAAGTACATCTAGCTAAAATGTGTGTCACTTTATTACCCTGATAAGGAATAAAGAGACAAGTATCACAATTAACAAAAATCAAAAGAGTTGTAACATCTTCAAAAAGCAAAGCACTAGTATTTAGGGACCATGAATAATGTGTTGAGAATCACATTCCATTTATGCAAATCTAACACCTTCTCAAGCTGCAAAGAGGAGACTTTCACGCAAAGCCAACAATTCACAGTCGTCTACTAAAAGGAGATCCACAAAAAGCCTTAGTGAAAGTAGCTACTATGCAACCTCTATCAACTCAAGTAACACCACCCAAACCTATAAACTCCGACCCCTCTTTAATAGAAGCATCAGTGTTAAGTTTCAAAAGTCCAATGGGAGGAGATTTCCAAAAAAGAGAGCTAGGGCTAGGAGTTCTTATCTATATGAAAGTGAAGAAAATTCTAAATCCAAAATGTTACAAACTTCAACTAGGAAGCAGATGTCATATTCCACCAAAACATTTGGCTTATGACTGTTTTGGTTTTGTTAAACACCACAGAATTGTAAGTGTACAATATTAATTACAAGTAATTAAAATGATGATATAAGTATCGTACCATAGAGATTGCTATTATTACTATGCTAATTACTAAAATTATAATGACTTTAAAATTATCCAAACAAGAAAATATTGAAGACAATCGAGTAAGCAAAGGGATTAAAATGACAAATGAGAAAGAAAGTAAAAATAGATAATAATTCAATAGTAAACTAAGCCTAGAATTGCTAGCTACCCAACTCTTCCTACTATGCCATTTACCTTTCTCTCTCCCTAATTAATTTAACCAAATTTGTTGTTAACCAAATGTGCTAATATATTTCAGGCTTCTCTCATTATGATGTAAGTATTTCCACTCAACCTAACCTACTATATGTCTATGAGGATCAAAATTGAATGAAATCATTAAGAGCAGACATCCCTAATGGTTACACATACTAATTAGGTATATTCATATCCTAACTATACGTATATCTCTCTATCTAAGGCTAAATATACAACTTAGTTTCTATTCTATCATGTATTTCTAAAATTCATACTAGCTATTGGCCAAGTAACTAGTACCATTAAGCAAAAGTTAGAAACCAACAATTTAGATAATTAGATATTGGAAGGAAAGATAAACAAATATAATATTACCAAGTTAGTTTATATAGCAATTCTAGACAAGAGAAATTTAGCTCACGATAGAAATAAAAGAACAATCAAATCTATATATAATTCTATTGAAAAATAAAAACAATCAAAGAATGAGAAAAAGTTTAGAATGAATCTAGTTGTAGATTGATGCTCCCCAAAATTGAGAGTTGAAATCTTTCAATAGATGATACAAGAAGCTCTAATAAATTGCTATCAAATTTCTATTATGAGTTTTCTCTCTTAAAACTAGAAATAAAATAAAAATTACAATATATTTTTTTCTTATTTTCTCTCCAAGAATCTCCCCTTGGAATTTTCTCCCTAGAGAAAAAAGGATGGACTAAGCTATCTATCTTAAAATGTATACCTCCATCGCCCAAAATAGGACTTTCTATCCAAAAGGCTCTTGCACACTTAAAGTAAGGTTTAATCTTAGGTTTTGATTCATTAAAAAGTGATATAGGATGTCCATTTTAAATCTTTGATATGAAGGGGGGCGCTGTAGCACAGAAAAGAGTGTTATGGTGCCCTAAAAAAATTTGGGAATTCGAATTGGCACTATAGTGCTGCTTAGATGGCACTGTAGCATCATAACCTGAGAATACTAGCGTCGCGGTGCCACTGGCTAGTGCAACAGTGCCAGCTCTTGGGTCCTTTAAGTGTTTTAGCGCTTTCTGGTGCCCTTGTGTGGCATTGAGGCGTTATTTTTCGTGTCTTCTTGCTCCTTTTTGACCCTCTTTAGCATCAAATCCCCTTGTTTCATTCTCATACACACAAAAACAAATCAAACATTAAAATAACACCTAATACATAAGAAACACCTTTATTTTCAAAGAAACTTAGCAAAATCAAATTACTAAAGCATCAAATAATTCCATTTTAACTTAAGATTTTTGCTAGTCCTCGAGCAAAAAAATAAAATAAAACACAACAAAATAAACACACAAGGTGATTTGCACTTAAATAGTGATTTGTGAAGGATTTCCTCAAAGGTTGCATATAGAACATAAGTTATAGAAAAGTGTAAATATTGGCAAACTATTGAAAATAATTTAAGAGCATGTCCTATTCCAAACTGGATTATCCTTGTGTGTATATGTGTGTGTGTTTGTATGTGTGTCTGTGTATATGTGAATGACTTTTCACCTATCACTATATAAGATTATGCAAACATGAATTAACTATAGAATCTCTAAGTTATGAATCAAGTACCATAGGTTTGCTTTTCAAATCTAATGTAGGTCAACAAAACACCAAGGAACAAAAGGTTTTTTTTTCAACCTTGTAATATGGGCTTAGGTAAAAATAGGATAATTTGGATAAAAATAGGCTTGACTTACCCTTAAGCACACACTAATCTTAGACCTTGTTTGAGCTACACATTCACTTCACACAATATCACCAACCTCCTTGTTTCAAACAATACACCACTATTCAATTGGCTTTCTTTCTTTAATATACTTTGATCAAACATATCAATCACACTTATTTTCTTTCTTTCGTTGAGATGCCCCAAACTTGTTTGTTTCTTTCTTGAACAAGGGTGCACTTAATTCCTTATTTCTTTAATGAGTAACTTTTTTTTATTATTTTGAGAATGAACAAAATACAAAACAAAAGAAACTTTCAACACAAACAAAACTCTTAAACCTCTTAACTCCACCATTTCACCCTAATTATAGTATAGCTCAAAATATCCAAGTAACACATTCAATCATGCTTAAGGGTAAAAGTTTGAAGGATTATTATTTTAAGTTAGACTAGTATATATGGTTGACAAAGAAAGAAATTATACAACTCAAATAGGTATACTATGCATAAAATACGTTAAGGTTGGCTAAAAAGACTCAATCAGTCCAAACAATACCTACATCCTCTAAAATGTTGTTCTTCTTGACACACTATTTCTTGGTTTTCTCTTTATATGGCTTGTGATGATTAGATGAAGAGAGTGAGACTTTTGAAATCTCAATGGGTGTTTAGAGCTAATCATATGTTGCAGGGCTTTCAATAAATTGACAAAATATTACCAAAAGCCTTCTTTGCCTCCACACCAAATGAGTGGACAAAATAGACTTCACAAGTGTCAGTTGGAAAATCTCCCAAATACTTGTCCTCAATACTTTCTTTCACCACATCAATTCTAAAGCAATCATTGGTGTCATTAGGAGGGTTCATAGCTTTAAACATATTGAAGATTAGCTTTTTGTCTTCTACTCTCATAGTAAGCTCTCCTTTATGCACATCAATAATGGTCCTCCAGGTTGTTAGAAATGATCTTCCAAGGATAATTGGAAGACTCTTATGTTCTTCCATGTTAAGAATAATGAAGTCTGCTAGAAAAATTAACTTATCAATCATAATAAGTACATTTTCTATGATACCTCTTCGATGCTTGATGGACCTATTCGTTAATTGGAGTATTGTCATTGTTGGTCTTGCTTCCCCCAAACTAAGTTTTCGAAAAATAGACAATGACATCAAATTGACACTAGTACCCAAGTCACATAAAGCTTTGCCAAAGAACCAATTACAT
Source organism: Parasponia andersonii (assembly GCA_002914805.1). Taxonomy (NCBI): domain Eukaryota; kingdom Viridiplantae; phylum Streptophyta; class Magnoliopsida; order Rosales; family Cannabaceae; genus Trema; species Trema andersonii. The sequence continues at coordinate 64,344 of JXTB01000557.1, read as the reverse complement.
ATGGTGTATAGAATGTTGAAACTTCCTGGATCCTTGAGCTTGAGAGGTAGCTTTTTCTAGAAAATGACACTATACTCCGCCATTAGAGTAATGGACTCAAAATTACCTAATTTCCTCTTCTTAGACAACATGTCCTTTGTGAACTTGACATAGCTTGGCATTTCTTCCAACGCATCCATAAATGGTATATTGATATAAAGCTTTTTGAACACATCAAGAAACTTAGAGAATTACTTTTTAAGATTTTACGAGCGAAAATATTGAGGAAACGACAATGGATGGATGTAAGTAGTGGCCTTACTTGGACAAGACTTGGGTGGAAGCTCTTCTTGTACTTTTTCTTCATTCGTAATCTTATTTTCTTCACTTTGCTTTTCAACTGCATCTTCCTCTTCAATTAGCTTAAAAGGCAAAGTGGACTTCTCAACATCTATATTCAACTTTTTCCTGCTTCTTAGAGTAATAGCATTACATTACTCCTTGCCATTACTTCTTACATTAGGCTTAGTGTTGCTAGGAAAATTACTTTGAGGGCGATTGTTGATGGAATTTGTAAGTTGGCCCACTTGCAATTCAAGATTTCTAATTGAAGTCGATTGACTTTGAAATAGAGCATTGGCCCTGCTCATGAATTGCTCACTCTTACTCACATATTAAGTCAATAAGTCTTCCAAAGATGGTTTCTCCTCTTGGATAGGTAGTTGTGATGGAAAACCCAGTAGATACATTGGCCTATTAGATGATGAAGATGAAGGCGCTTGGTTGTTTGCTCCATGAGAATTGGGATGATTCTTCTAACCCGTATTGTAAAAGTTTGAGTATGGATTAATTTATTGCCTATTGTAGTTACCAACAAATTGGACCGACTCCAAGTTACTCGGACACCCTTCCTTGGTATGATTTTTACCACAAAGCTCACATATGACAAGTGGGCTTTGAATAGTATGCACTCCCAAAGTATCAAACCTCTTGTTCAAAGCAGCTAATTATGCAAAATTGGCAGTAATGGCATCGATATCATGTACCCTACCAGTCTTCTTAGGTAACATCTTTTTTGATGGCCATTAATAGCTATTAGAGGCTATTTCTTCAAGCAAATTATATGCATCATCAATAGACTTCTCCATTAAAGCTTCTTTAGTGGCAGCATCGATAGTAGTCTATATAGAACTACCCAAACCATTATAGAAAGTTTACACTTGAAGCCACTTCAAAATTCCACGGTGAGGATACTTTCTAAGCAAGTCCTTATACCTCTCCCAAAAGTCATAGAGTGACTTAGAATCATATTGTACAAATGAGGTAATATCATTCCTCATTTTTGTCATCCTCATTAGTGGGAAGAATTTGGTAAGAAAATTTTGGGCAAGATCTTCCCACGTATTGACAGAGCCCAAAGGTAAAGAGCACAACCTACTCTTTGTCTTATCCCAGAGTGAGAAAGGAAAAAGCCTAAGACAAATGGCATCATGACTAACTCTATTATGCTTGAAAGTATCACAAATCTCCAAGAAATTTGCAGTATGGGAGTTAGGATCGTCACGGGGTGACCTTTAAATTAAACCGAGGTTTGGATCATTTAGATGATTATTGGCTTGATTTCGAAGTTATTAGCTTACATGGTCGGTCTGTAGATACTAGATGGACAATATCTACTAATAAAATGACATAATATCTTAATATCCTTAGTTCAACCCCATTTGTTTGCTCTCCATTGTTTTACCCTTGCTCGGCCTTGTTGGCACCACTAAATGGAGCTTGAACTCTCTCTTTATGAAGTCTTCTAAGTTCTCTCAATTTCCGGATCAAGAGATATAAGTTCCAAGCTTTATGATCTTTGCATGCAAGAGCAAAAGAGTACCTAAAATAAAAAACAAAAAGTTTAAACTAAAATTAGATTCACTTAGTATTAGTATTAGTAAAGATATAGCGCCATAATCTCCAACAATGGTGCCAAAAATTTGTTGTGGATTTGTTAAATACCACGACATTGTAAGTGCACAATGCCAGCTACAAGTAATAAAAATGATGAGATGAGTATCGTCCCACAGAAATTGCTACTTTTACTATACTAATTACTAAAATTGTAATGACTCAAAAATTATCCAAACAAGAAAATATTAAAGACAATTGAGTAAGCAAAGGGATTAAAATAGCAAATAAGAAAGTAAGTAAAAACAGATGATAATTCAATATAAACTCAGCCTAGAATTGTTATCTACCTAACCCTTCCTATTGTGCCATTTACCACCCCTCCTATTGTGCCATTTACCTTTCTTTTCCCTAATTAATTTCACCAAATTTGTTGTTAACTAGACATGCTAATATATTTGCAAGCTTTTTCCGTTGTCATGTAAGTATTTTTACTTAACTCAACTCACTATATTCCTATAAGAATCAAAATTGAATGAAGTTATTAAGAGCAAATATTCTGTTAACTTCATAAAATTCGAGTTATCTAGTACTATTATGCTTTAAGTTTTGCTATATTCTTGTTTATTTTAAGTTGTTTCAATTGTTTTCTTTGTTATTTTGATGTTTTTGTGTGTTTGTGTATATAAGAAGGTGTTTGATGCAAAATAAGATGAATTTATGCCTCACAAATGGATCTTTTAAGCCATTAGAATTGAAGTTTGATCTGATACAGTTGTAACAAAATAAAAATGAAGCAAATCGGAGGTCAAATGAGAAATAGCGCACCTGGGAAATGGAGACACTAAATCAGCAGGAAAGTAGTGCTGGAGCACCAAAAAGTGGTGCCATAGCGCCAATTCTCCAGTAGTTTTGTTGTCGTAGCACCAAAAATGGCATCGCTGCTCTACCTCCTACATCCTAGGTCAATAATTAATGATCGATATCAACTTTTTGACGATATAAGGGTCCAAATTTAGTATGTCTTAGGTTTACAAGAGCCACCTCTTTAAAACCCTATCTTTATAGTTGTAAGAGACATGTTGGGATAGAGGGGAAGAGATGGAGGCAGCCATGGAAGGAGAAGAAGAAGAAGACAAGCTCCAAGCCTCTATTTCTTAATTTCTTTCACAACATCAACACCACTCTTTGTTCATACCATCTTTTCTTCAATTTCTTGTGAGTTTCTCATTGTATTTTCTATATTTAGAGAGTATTATAGTTGAGAGGAGTCATGGGAGCAAGAACCAAGCTTGGAAGAGGAGCTTGACAACCTCTATGAATACCTTCAAACTTTTCCAAAAGGGAATTCTTTAACTTTTCTCTCTTTGATTTTGTATTTCTTGAATTCATTAGATTATAATGTAGTTATTTTTAATTTATATTATGAACTAAATATTTCTTTGCCTAGTTCTACTATATGAACTAATCTTGAATATTTTGTTTGTTTATTTCTCTCCTGTTTTATTAATTAAATCCATTGTTAAGTTATTTGTTTTACCTTGTGCTTATTGCTTCTATTTAATTGATCACTAAATAGATTGTTGAGTGAAATTTCTATGAGCTTGGAAAGGGGATTAGAAATTTAGACTTAAGTAAAACAACATAAGATTATCTAGTTTAGGGTAAGTGTGCATAAGATAGGAATATACCTATATAACTTGTGCAATCTCTTTGAGAATTATAAAATATAATAAATCTAGTCAATTTATGTTAGTAGTAATATATTAGCTTGTCTAGATATTTTCACTTATGTCTTGGAAATGAGTTTGTAAATATATTTGAATTTTTAGTTGACAACTCTAGTAGATTAATTAATGTAAGAGAGAAATTGGGACATTATGCATTTAAACTATGGTTGGAGAATTAGTAAATCTAGACATTTTTCTTATTATTTACTTTCATTCGTTTTGTATGCATATTTAGTTGCTTTCTTTAAAATCAATATTTCGGTTGTTTGAATAAAATTAGGGTTGAGATAATTTTTATACTTAGCGTTAAATTAGAAATCAATCCTCGTAGGTTCGATACTCTACTTCTATATCTATATTAGTTATGATCGTGTGCACTTACATGGGAGTATATAATTTTATAGTTGCACATTCCAATCAACAAGGTTTTAGCAATTCTTGTTAATACTAATCAATTCTAGCTAATTAGGTATATTCCTATCCTAATTACATATATGTCTCTCTATTTAAGGCTAAATACACAACTTAGTTTCTACTCCATTATATATTTCATAAATCCATACTAGCTATTGACCAAGTAACTAGTAGCATTAAGCACAAAACAAAGGAACCAACAATTTAGATGATTAGATGTTGAAAGGAGAGATAAACAAATACAATATTATCAAGTTGGTTCACATAGCAATTCTAGACAAAAAAATATTTAACTTATGATAGAAATAAAAAAGAACAATCAAATCCATATATAAATCCATTGAAAAAACAATCAAAGAAGGAGAAGAAGTTTAGAATGAAACTAGTTGTAGATTGATGCTCCTCCAAAATTGAGAGTTGAAATCTTTCAATAGATGATACAAGAAGCTCTTAAATTTTTACTATGAGTTTTCTCTCTTAAAACTAGAAATTAAAATAAAAATTACAATATATTTTTGGTATTTTCTCTCCAAGAGTCTTCTCTCGGAATTTTCTCTCTCAAGGAAAAAGGTTGAGCTAAGCTATCTATCTAAGAATGTGTGCCTTTATCTCCCACAGTAGGGTTTTCTATCCAAGAGGCTCTTGTACACTTAAAGTAAGGTCTAATCTTGGCTTTTGATTCATTAAAAAGTGATCTAAAACATCCATTTTAAGTCTTGGATGCAGATGGAGACTCTGTAGTGCCCCCAAAAAATTTTGGCCTTTGAATTGGCACTGTAGTGCTGCTTGTATACCATTGTAGTGCCATAACCTGAGAACGCTAGCATCGCAGTGCTTGCTCTCAGGTCCTTTAAGTGTTTTGGCATCTTTTGGCACCCTTGTGTGGCATTTTCATTCTCCTACATAAAAAACAAAAATCAAACATCAAATAACACCAAATACACAAGAAATGCCTTTATTTTTAAAGAAACTTAGCAAAATCAAAGTAGTAATGCATGAAATAACTCCATTTTCATAAGGTTATCAACGACACGTATCACCATAGACACTATTAGTATGGTCAGTCTAAAGACACCAAAGAAAATAGCATACATTCAAACTCCTTTCTTAGAATAACTAAATAAAATCCTAGAAGAAAGTCCTTCAACCACCCAACACCAATGGCTTCAAAAGATTCAAAAATCCTAACATCTTCCACATAACCTTGTTGTTGTCGCATTCAAATAGGCATGAGAAGAAGAAGTAGACTCCTTAACCATACATCTACATCAAACACATTAGGGAGGCACATTAGCCTTTCATTTCGAAAGATTAAAGTAGGACAACAAAGCATCATGAAAAACACGCCACATTTTTAGAGAAACTCTCAATTTCCAAAAGGCCTTCCACTATTTCATTAGACCAAAATAGCTCGAATCCAAGCCGTGAATATGTTTATAACGTAGTACTATGTACCCACTCCTAACATTGTCTGATCATAATGCCAAATAAGTTGATCACTTCTTATTGGGCTATTCTTAACACACAACTGCAAGTATACAGGTTGTAACAAGTAATATTAAAGTAGAGAGTGTCGATCCTACGAGGAGTACACGATCCACAAATATTAAGTACAACCGAAACTAGTTTCTGATTTATCAAAATGACAATAATTGCTAGTTTTGTTCAAGAATTAAAATATAAATACAATGTAAATGTGTAAGAATGGAGATCAAAATTAAACAATCAAGGATAGTTCTTAAAGTAATAATAAGGAACCTAGGGATCCGATCTACCCTCTAACTCCTTTAACTACTAGTTTTCCTCATAACACAATTATCAATTAAGAATTAATAACCAAGAATCCTAATGCATTTACAAACTCCTTTCCAAGACATATGTGAAAATATCTAAACAAGATAATATGTTATTACTAACATAAATTGACTAGATTCATTAACTTTGATATTTCTCATACAAGGTTGCACAAGTCATATACGTATATTCCTATCCTATGTAAGCTCATCTCACACTAGATGATCTTATATTGTTCTATCTATGTCCAAACCTATATTCTCCTTCTTAAGTTTATATAGATTTCACAACAATAATCTATTTAATGGCCAAGTAAATAGATACAATAAGCACAAAATAGAACAATCAACTCAACCATAGATATCAAGTATGGTAAAGGAAATCAAAATAGTTAGATTACATTAGAGGTTCAATTAACTCTCTAAAAATAGAGTTTAGCTCATGTTCATATAAAGAGAATCACAACACATATAACAAAATTGATACATATTCAAGTGCAGAAAATAGAAGAGGAAAAAAATAAGAGTAAGAGATAAAAAAACTCGTTTGGAGCTTTTAATTTGATTTCTCCTTCTTTTTGAATCCTCTCCTTGATGTTGTTTTCTCTCTTGGAGTAGCTCTAGAACCCTTGGCTACTAGGGTTTTCATCCCCTAGTCCTTGTCCTCTTCAAATGAGTTCAAGAGAGTTTAAATACAAGAAGCCAATCAGCCACGACCTAGGAATTCTACAACATGTCTATGCTTTGTGGTGCTGTGGTGCTAAATTTGGTGTCATGGCACCTTGATGGTCGAGCGGGTGGCACTACAGTGCCATAATCTCCAAGGGACGGTACCACGATGCCATGACACGGCCCTGCAATGCCACAGGCATGACACTGCGGCACCATGTGCATGGCACTGTAGTGCCATGACACTTATCACCCAGTGCCACTTCCTGGCCCTATGGCGCTAAGTCTTTGGAACTTTTGGCACTAGCACTACAACGCTCAGTTTTATTGATTTCCTTCCATTCTGGCACTGCTACACACTTTTGAGACATCGTTTGTTTGTCTTCACTTGTAAATGATCGAAATTGCCTTGGTTAAGCCTTAGTTTCACTTGAAAAGCTAGAATTCTCCTCTCCTCACCTGAAATATGCATTAAAAAAAATAAAACAAATAAAAAAAGTCCAAAGACTAGTAATTCTTAAGCTCGAAAGTATAGTAAAAATAAGTGTAAAAGACATTTATCAAATACCCCCAAACTTAAGCTAAAGCTTATCCTCGAGCTAAAACAAAATATGAAAAAGTAAGAATTAACAAAAATCATATAAAAGAAAAATTAATACACATAAACAAAACTTTTGAATGAAGTTAATATTGTCTCAACACTCTTTAAAAGGTAATTAACTTGAAGGAAACTTAAAGTATGACAACAGTTTAGAATTTCAAATTTGCTAGTAGCTTTACTTTGTTGTCAACTCTTAGTGTGTGTGTGTGTGTGTGTAACAGTTGCTTGTATTTAACCTTTCATGCTCAGATCGCTTTATATAGACTTAAGGCACACTCAGAGTTATCTTAATGAAAGTGAATAAGTCATCTTATAAGTTTGCTCTTCATATCAATCTCCACTAATATAGAATAATACTAAATCGAAGATTAATAGGTCTTTAATGGGCTTGTAATATGAGACTTGGGTATAGGTGGATAGAATGGTATTATTTAGGCTTATTCACACCAAGATGCCATTTTTGCTTAATGAATACAATTGTCTCAAGCATACCACAGGAATTCCCCCAAACTCAGCTTTTGGCCCATATTCATTTTTTTTTTCTTACAATTAGCTACCAATTTAATGTAGCTGAACTTCTTCCATCAATTTTTTTAATCTCTCACACTTCATCATAAATTCAAAATTTACTTTCATGCAACTATGATGTGAAGTAGGGTAATTTGGGATATTATTTATTAGAAAGAAGTATTTATGAGGCTTACAAAATGAAAAATGCTAAGAAATTAGCTCAAAGGGGGTAACTAAGGATATTACATTTAAGGGTAGGTTTGAAAGTTTCAACCGGTTCAAAATGGACTACATCATTTCTTCGATTTTCATGCTACCTAAGATTTTGCCTCGATTGACAATTAAACAAGTTCTAAGATGACATGAGACAAAACACATTTCTAAACCATAAGCATAAAGTTGCTTTAAGTAATTCAAGGTTAAATACTCACAACTACGTGTAAAATGTGTTCAAGAGTTGCTCACAAAGCAAAACTACAAAGATTTAAGCACACAAACAGTCATGACACTAAATGTTTCGAAAGAATTTTTTCATACATACTCTCAAAAATATCATCAACTGTTAACCTCTATCAAAAACTCCAAATAGCATATAATAAAACAACTCAACAAAAAATAAAAACATACTAAGAAAGAAAGAAAGACACTGAATAAACTAAAATGAAACAGAGAGAAAATATTTTAGAAGTTTAACTAATTAAAATGCTCATGAAAACAAAGCAAGTAAGTGTTAGACACTACCTCAAAACTTAAAATGTGCATTATCCCTGAATGCACTAAATTTGAAATAGCAATAAGGAATGAGCACTTTGAAAGCTGCTCAGTAGGCCTTGAAGGTACGGTGGTTGCCAAGTTGATAACTTTCGACTAATGGTGGTGCTGGCGACAATGCCATACAAAGGTAAGTTTTTTTGGGGGGGGGAGAGGGGGCTAGTGGCATCGAGGTGCCAAAAAGTGGCACTGGGGCACCACCACCTAGGTTTATGGCAGAAATTAGTGCCGGTGCACCAATTTTTGGCACTTGGGTATCAAGTCTCTGATGTTGGTGCCCTAGAATGGCACTGGGGATCTATTTTTGAGTTCCTAGGGTGCCAATACCTGTGCAATTCTTCAATTTTCTGCACTTAAACCCCTTCACCAACACCTTCATCAATTTATTTTTAATACAATCACAACATAAGAACTTTAAAACATGCTTCCCTCTTTATTCGTAGGTTGCCTCCTAAGTAACACTTATTTAACATCCCTACCTTGACATTACCACTCCTTATGGAGGATTGCTTAAGGCAATAGATGATTTAGCTTGATCAAGCTCTCTTCCTAGGTACTCCTTGAGCTATTGAACATTCACCTTAAATCATCTAGTTGGACTCTCATTATTCACCGTAATTGCCCTACATGGAGACACATTGGTCTCTTTAGATGGCCCTGACCATCTTGACTTGAGCTTTCCTAGGAAGAGTTTTAGACAAGATGAACCAAGCACACCTCTTGGTCCTGGTTAAAAGTAATGATCACCATGCTTCTTCTTCTTTGCCTTCCACTTCCTTGTATTCTTCTGCTAAGGCTTTTCATGGCTGAAGGAGGAGAGTGAAGGCCTTGCTTCACCTAACCCAAGCTTTCGAAATATAGAGAATGGTATTAAATTGACACTAGCTCCTAAATCACACAATGCCTTGCCAAAGAAACGATTAACAATAGTGTAAGGAATGTTGAACCTACCCGGATCCTAGAGCTTAAGAGGAAGCTTATTTTGAAGAATGGCACTATACACTTCTGTGAGAGCAATGGTCTCATATTCCCCCAATCTCCTTTTCTTGGAAAGGATCTCCTTTATTAACTTAGCATAGCCTGACATTTGCTTAAGTGCCTCGGTAAAGAGAATGTTGATACATAGCTGCTTGAATACCTCTAAGAACTTGGAGAATTATTGGGCAAGCTTTTTCTTTTGAAAGGGTTGAGGGAATGGTAGTGGTGGATTGTAGGGATACAGCTTTGATGTTGATGAACTATCAGCATTTACCTCTTTGATTAGTTTCTTTCTATCAATCCTTTTGACTTGTTCTACCACAACAACTTTTTCAATAACTGGCTTGGATGGTGAAGTAGACTTGTCAATAGTTTCTACTAACTCTTTTTCGCTTCTCAATGTGATGGCATTACAATACTCCTTGCCCTCACTTCTTGGATTTACCTCAGTATTGCTTGGTAATGCTCCTTGAGGCTGGTTGGTTATAGCATTGGCTAGTTGGCCAAATTATATCTCCAAGGTTCTCATGGTAGCCACTTGATTTTGGAGGTTAGCTTCTTTCTTTGCAATGTACTATATGAGTATCTCCTCTATATATGGCTTTTTCTCTTCCATAGATGGCTTATTCTCTTGTGGTGGTTGCTCTTGATTCTGAAACCCCTAATTTTGTATTAATCTAGAGTTGAAATTCTGCCCTTGTTAAATCTAGTTACTCTGAGAGAAATTTGGATGGCTTCTCCATCCCAAATTGAAAAAGTTGGAGTAAGGATTGTTGTATTGATGCTGGTTGTGGTTCCCTACAAAATGAGCTGACTCCATGTTTACAAGGCAATAAGAACTCAAGTGGTTGTCACCACACTACTCACAAGCTCTAGCTTAGCTTTGCATTGCATGTACTCCATGAACTACTATATAATCGAGCTTCTTGGTTATTGACTCTAGGTTCTTAGTCAACACATTAACTTAAGCTGCCGATGATGAAATAACTTCAAGCTCATTGATACTGGCAGCTCTCCTTAGATTGACACGCTTGGAAGGCCATTAGTAGTTGTTCGTTGCTATTTCTTCCAATAACTCGTAAGCATTATCTATTGATTTGCCTATCAATGCACCACTAGTTGTTGCATCCATAATAGTCCTTAAATGACCCATCAAACTGTTATAGATTTTTTGCATAAGGAGCTACTTGGGTATCCCATGGTGTAGGCACTTCTTCATCAACTCCTTATAGTACTCCTAAGCCCCGTACAATGATTCATTGTCAAATTGCATAAAGGAAGTGATGTTTCTCAACTTAGTGGTCTTGGCTGGAGGGAAGAACTTGGCAAGAAATTTCTGAGCTAAGTCATCTCATATAGTGATTGATCCTGAGGGTAAGACATTTAACTAGCCCTTAGCCTTTTCTCTCAAGGAGAATGGGAATAATCTCAAGCGAATGGCATCTTCGCTAACTCTGTTGTACTTAAAAGTGTCGTATATCTCCAGAAAATTTATGATGTGTTAGTTAGGATCATCACTAAGTAAGACACCAAATTGGCACATAGCTTGCACCATCTGAATGATTGCTAGTTTCAACTCAAAATTAGTGGCATTCATAGCCGACCTCCAAATGCTAGGACCAAAACCTTCGATGATAGGAACTGTAAAAACCCTCAAAGTTCTTGGTCTCCCATAGCTACTTAAGGGTTGACTCTTTGATTCCTATGTCTTTGAATTCTCTTCAAAGTATGCTCAATCTCAGGATCAAATAGTATGAACTCTGTACTCCTTATGTATCTCATATAGCAAAACAAATACCAGAGATTCATAACAAAAACAAAAAGTTTGGATTAAATCAAAACTAATAGATGCTAGTATTAATAAGTAGTAAATCACTTACTCCCTGACAACGGTGCTAAAAAATTATTGGGCTACTCTTAACACATAACCACAAGTATAGAGTCACAACAAGTAATATAGAAGTAAGAGAGTGTCGATCTCACGAGGAGTATATGATCCATAAATGCTAAGTACTAACCGAAACTAGTTTCCAATTTATCCAAAAGACAATAATTAATGGCTTTGAGCAAGAATTAAAATATAAATACAATATAAAAATGCAAGAATGGAAATCAAAATTAAACAACCAAGGATAGTTCTTATAGTAATAATAAGGAATCTAGGGATACAATCTACCCTCTATCTCCTCCAGCTACTATTTTTCCTCAAAACACAATTATCCATTTAGAATTGATAATCAAGAATCCTAATGTATTTACAAACTCCTTTCTAAGACATAAGTGAAATTATCTAGACAAGAAAATATATTATTACTAACATAAATTGACTAGATTCATTAACTTTGGTATTTCTCATACAAGGTTGCACAAGTCACATATGTATATTCTTATCCTATGTAAGCTCACCCCATACTAGGTGATCTTATGTTGTTCTATCTATGTCCATACATATATTCTCCTTCCCAAGTTCATATAGATTTCACAACAATAATCTATTTAGTATCCAAATAAATATAAGTAATAAGCACAAAATAGAACAATCAACTCAACAATAGATATCAAGAACAATAAAGGAAAACAAAATAGTTAGATTACATTAGAGGTTCAATTGCCTCCTTAGAAATAGAGTTTAGCTTATGTTCATACAAAAAGAATCACAATACACATAACAAAATTTATACATATTCAAGTGCAAAAAATAGAAGAGGAAAAGATAAGAGTAAGAGATAGAAAAACTCATTTGGAGCTTCTAATCTGATTTCTCCTTCTTCTTGAATCCACTCCTTGATGTTGTTTCCTCCTTTGGAGTGGCTCTAAGACCCTTGGTTACTAGGGGTTTTGTCTCCCAGTCCTCGTCATCCTCGGATGAGTTCAAAAGAGTTTAAATACAAGAAGTCAACCAGCTATGACCTAGGAATTCTGCAATATGTCTGTGCTTTATGGTGCAACGGCACCAAAATGGTCGAGTAGATGGTGTTGCAGCACTAGACTATGGCATTGCGGTGCCATAATCTCTAGGGGACAGCACCGCGGCACCACTTCCTGGCACCACAGCGCCAAGTTTCTAGAACTTTTGGCACTATGGCACCTAGTTTTGCTGAGTTCCTTCCACTCTGGTGCTGCTCAACACTGTTGAGAAATCTTTTGTCTGTCTTTTCTCACAAATGATCAAAATTGTCCTAGTTTAGCCTTGGTTTCACTTGAAAAGCTAGAATTTCCCTCTTATTGACTTCTCATCTGAAATATACATTAAAAACAACAAAGCAAGTAAAAAGAGCTCAAAGACGAGCAATTCTTAAGCTCAAAAGTATAGTAAAAATTAGTGTAAAATACACTTATCACTTCTCTCTATTATGCTTTATGGAATAGCTTCCCCCTTAAGATGAAAAAGAATTCAATCTTTAACATCATCATTTCAATGTCTCGACTGTGATTCAAGTCTTTAACCATCATTATTGAGTCAGCTTGCTTCGTAAACAGCCTGAAGGAGACTAGTCAAGGAATCTAAGGATTCTCAAAAATCTGAATGTTCTCTCCAATTCCCACTCGCTATCTTAGCACTGTGAAAACTACTTCCCTTCCGTATAAAATACTCTTCCACAAGTTAAATACTCGTCACCAAGTAAAAGGAGCCCCTTTATCCTGAACACTCCAAAAATCCTCATTGTTAAAATACTTTCCTTTAAGAAACCAACTTACTAAAGAACAAGTGTTATGAATTATCCTCCAAGTTTGTTTAGCAACAAAGGCTTGATTAAAAAAAGAGAGATCTTAAAAGCCAAGGCCCCTCAAAGCCCTAAGGTAAACAAAGATCATCCTACTTGACCTAAACAATCTTTCTCTCTTCCTTGGATGAACCCTACCAAAAATGCATAATGATTGATCAAAGCTCCTTACAAGAAGCTATTGTTAATAATACTTGATAAACTCTATTCTTATAGAGTTATTTGTACCTTTTATTCATTAAAAATATGTATTAGAGTAATTTTAATTTAAGTAACTTATTTTATTTTATTTTGTTTTGGGTTGAATTCAGTTTTATTTAATTTTATGTTATTTTATTAGATTTAGGTAAATTAATTTGATTAGTTTAAGTTTATTTAATTTGAATTAGGTTTTTATTAGATTTATAATTAATTTGGTTTGAATCAGGAAGAAAAACGGAGGATTTCTAGTCGTCAAATGAGCTTTCAAACGGGCCAGATTTGTGCGTGCTCATCACGCACAAGCGCAGAGAGTGGAGCGGCTAGAGTAGGTGGGGCCTGCGTGTTGCTGCAGCTGATGGAATGTCTGATCCTATGTGCCAACACTTCGTACATCCGGCTTTGAGATCCAACGAGAAAGAGCCACATCAACTCGATCAAAGTCATAATTCTGTTGTCCAATTAGCGCCTGGTTTCGTGCCGAGCTCACATGTTTTACACCGCGTCTTATAATCACCCAAGTATTAGAAATTGAATAAGAACGTGGGAGAATGGGAAAGAGAAAAGAAGACGAAAAAAAAGGGAAATTGACACATATCTTCCACCAATCAGAAAAGACCCTTGGAGAACGTGAATTCACTCTCATCAGCTATAAAAGGGCTACAGGACTAGAGGAAAAAAAATATACCATTCTAGAGAAAGAAACATAATTGTCGAGAGGGAGAGAGAGAGTAATAGAGAGAGCAATTGGAGGCCAAATTGGAAAAGGAGGCTCGCAATTATTCTCAATCATTCTGTACTCTATGAAACTCTCGTTTGTTTTATTTTTAGTTTTGTTATTTTAGTTATGAACTAATTTAATTTTTCTAAGATTATAATGAGATCTCTATATGTAGTTTGAATTATGATGTTTTTTCTTTGATTTTGCGATTTTAATTTATGAATTATTTCTTCTATCTTGTTCATAACGCTTTTGAGTGCTTAATCACCACTTAAATTGATATTGGTAATTTGTATGAACTTGGAAAAGAGATTTCAAGTTTAGACCTAGATAGAATAACACATGATCATGATTAGATGAGTTTATTTAGGATAGGAATATACCTACATAACATGTGCAATCATTGAAAGACCTTACTCTTAATGAATCTTTGTTTAATCTAATTCCCATAGGAATATAGTGAATCAATTAGAGGAGATATTTTTATATGACAATCGGAAGAGGCTTGTAGATCAGTAGAGTTTTTGATTGACAATTCGGGTAAATAGTAATTCAAAGAGAGTAACAAGAGATTCAAACATACGTAGAGTAAAAATTGTAATCCTAGGTTTATTTTCTTCGGTGATTTGATAAATTGCTTGCACTCTTTAGTTTTGTTTTATTTTCTTATTTTCTTTTAGTTTAAATTTTTAGTTTTAGAATTTTTAAATTGATTATTTGGATAAATTGATAACTAGTGTAGGTTANACGATATCTTTATTTATCACTTTATTACTTGTTTGATACGTGTACTTACGTATAAAAAAATCTATAACAAGTTTTTGGCCCCATTGCCGGGGAAATTGTTTTATAATTTTTTTGTTAATACTAATATTGATTAGTTGAGATTTAATTCAAACTTTTATTTTATTATTATTATTATTATTTATTTATTTTATTTATTTTTTTTTCTTTGATAATCTCAGGTAATTTTTAGTAGTACATGAGACGTATGAGAAGTTGGGAGCTTTTGCTGTTGGATCCTGAGATTGAAAGAACGATAAGAGAGATTCAAAGAGCGAAAAATCAATAAATCCTCCAGCACTAATGGGTGACCAAGACAAGACAAAGCCTCTGTGTGATTATGTTGTCCCATTGATTGATTGCCTCAGTTCAATATTCGAAGACCTGCCATTAATGCTAACAACTTCGAACTGAAGCCCGCTATTATTCAGATGATCCAGAGCTTAGTCCAATTTGGAGGATTGCCTAGTGACGATCCGAACCAGCAATTTGTGAATTTTCTGAAAATTTGCGATACTTTCAAGCATAATGGGGCTTCTAATGATGCAATCAAGTTACAGCTTTTCCCTTTCTCTGTACGGGATAATGCAAAGAGCTGGTTGAACTCCTTACCAGCCGGGTCAATCACTATATGGGATGATTTGGCACAGAAATTTATGGCAAAGTTTTTTCCACCAGCAAAGATAGCCAAGCTACGCAATGATATCACCTCCTTCGTCCAATTCGACAATGAATCATTATATGAGGCTTGGGAGCATTATAAAGATATGTTGAGAAGATGCTCACATCATGGGATCCCGAAGTGGTTATTAGTTCAAACACTCTATAATGGCTTGATGGGACATCTAAGAACAATAGTTGATGCAGCAGCTGGAGGTGCCTTGACGGGAAAATCTACAGATGAGGCATACGATCTATTAGAGGAGATGGCAGCTAATAACTACCAGTGGCCGTCAGAAAGAATGAATCCAAAGAGAGCAGCTAGCATAAATGAATTGGAGACCATGGCTTCTTTAGAAACACAAGTTAATGCTTTATCCAAGAAGATTGACTCGATGGGAATTCAGGTGATGCACAAGCCATATATAGTTTGTGAACGTTATGGTGACAATCATGTGATTGGCCAATGTACCCTTACTATTGAATCAATACAGTATGTCAACAACTTCAACCGACAATAGAACAATCCTTACTCTAATTTCTACAACCCACGATGGAAAAATTGCCCTAATTTTTCTTGGAATAACACCAACAACCAAGGGTCCACTTCAACTGGACATTCTATGTCTCAACTTGGATTTGCACAACAAGCCTTGCTACCACAGTAAGAGAAAAAGCCATCACTTGAGGAGATATTTATGCAGTACATGGCCAAGAACAATGCAATTCTTCAAAACAAAGCTGCCACATTAAGATCTTTTGAGATGCAGTTGGGTCAATTAGCCAATGTTGTTAATAGCTGTCCTTAAGGAACACTATCAGTGAATACAGAGGTGAATCCAAAGAGAGAAAACAAAGGGTAGTGCAAAGTAATCACCTTGAGAAGTGGAAAAGAAGTGCGAAGAGAAGTTGAGGAACCTGTTGAGACTGAGGGTGAGAATATTAAAGAAAAACTACATGAGAAGAGCTTACCAGAAGCAACATCTAAGCCAGAGATGACTCCCTATAACCCACCTCAACCATTCCTACAGAGATTTCAAAAGAAGAAGCTTGACCAGCAATTCTCAAGAGTTTTGGAGATATTTAAGAAGTTGCACATTAATATCCCATTCGCGAAAGCTCTGGAGCAAATGCCTAGCTACGTTAAATTCATGAAAGATATTTTATCTAAAAAGAGAAAGTTAGGAGAATTTGAGACAGTAGCTCTTACAGAGGAGTGCAGTGCTATCCTTCTTAACAAATTACCTACAAAGCTGAAAGATCCTAGGAGCTTTACTATTCTATGCAGAATTGGTGAGCAATTTTCTAGGCAAGCATTATGTAATTTGGGTGCCAGTATAAACTTGATGCCACTGACCATATTTCAAAGATTGGGTTTGGGGGAGGCAAGACCAACCACTGTCACCCTACAGTTAGCTGATAGATCTCTTACATACCCAAGGGGAATAGTCGTGGATATTTTGGTGAAGGTTGATAAGTTTATTTTTCCTGTAGACTTTATTATGCTGGATATGGAGGAGGATCGAGACATTCCTTTGATTTTGGGTAGGCCATTCCTTGCCACTGGAACAACGCACATTGACGTACAAAAAGGAGAGCTGGCCATGAGAGTACAGAATGAGAAGGTGATGTTCAACGTGTTCAAGGCAATAAAGTTTCCAAGTGACTCTGAAGACTGTTTTTATTGATATGGTTGATAGAGTGGTTGATGAAGCTTATGGAAATACCACTATTGGAGATCCGCTTGAAGATTCATTAATTAATTCATCTAATGTGGAGACACTAGAAGCCAAGGAGTGTTTGAACTTGCTAAATGTTGTGCCTCGATTTGATAAGACTAAGCAAAAGTTTGAAGTTTTAGAGTGACCATCGGGCAGTGAACCCCACACTAAGCCATCTATTGAAGAACCACTGTCTTTAGAACTAAAGCCATTGCCGAGTCATTTGTGCTATGCTTTCTTAGGCAAGTCCTCTACTCTTCCTGTTATAATTTCAGCCGATCTTGATGACACATAGGAGGAAAAATTGTTGAGAGTATTGAAAGAATACAAGAGAGCTTTAGGGTAGTCAATAGCAGACATTCGAGATATTAGTCCATCTTTTTGTATGCATAAAATTTTGCTAGAAGATAATCACAAAGCTATAATAGAACACCAGCGGCGTTTAAATCCAATTATGAAAGAAGTGGTCAAAAAGGAGATAATAAAGTGGTTAGATGCCGGGATTACTTACCCAAAATCTGATAACTCATGGGTGAGCCCAGTACAATGTGTTCCAAAGAAGGGTGGTATAACTGTGGTAGCTAATGAGAACAACGAGCTTATTCCAACAAGAATAATAACTGGTCGGAGAGTCTGTATGGACTACTGAAAATTAAATAAAGCAACTCGAAAGGATCATTTTCCACTGCCTTTTATTGATCAGATACTTGATAGATTAGCGAGACATAATTACTATTGTTTCTTGGATGGATACTCGGGGTATAATTAGATTACCATAGTGCCAGAAGATCAGGAGAAAACCACATTTACTTGCCCCTATGGAACTTTTGCTTTTAGAAGAATTCCTTTCAGCCTATGCAATGCTCCAGCCACTTTTCAACGATGTATGATGGCGATTTTTACTGATATGGTCGAGCAATATTTAGAGGTATTCATGGATGATTTCTCAATTTTCGGTGATTCATTTGACATGTGTCTACATAATTTAGCTCTTGTACTGAAACGATGTGAAGATACTAATTTGGTGCTAAACTGGGAGAAATGTCATTTCATGGTCCAAGAGGGTGTTGTACTTAGGCATCGGGTTTCAAGTAAATGAATTGAAGTTGACAAAGCAAAGATAGAGACTATTGAGAAACTTCCTCCGCCTATAAATGTAAAAGGGGTTCGTAGTTTTCTAGGACATGCTGGGTTTTATAGAAGATTTATCAAGGATTTTTCGAAGATTGCCAAACAACTGTGCAACTTACTAGAGAAAGATGAAGTCTTTAATTTTGATGAAGCATGCCTTGAAGCCTTTACCACGTTGAAGAACAAGCTAGTGACAACTCCTATCATTGTTGCACCAGGCAGGTCTATTCCTTTTGAGCTTATGTGCGATGCAAGTGATTATGCAGTTGTGGTAGTTTTGGAGCAGTGCAAGGAGAAGATGTTTCATACTATTTATTACTCTAGCAAGATATTGAACGATGCTCAAATCAACTACACAACTACTGAGAAAGAGTTGTTGGCTGTGGTATTTGCTTTTGACAAATTTATATCCTATCTCATTGGGACTAAAGTAATTATTTACACATATCACTCTACAATTAAGTACCTCATTGCCAAAAAGGACGCAAAGCCAAGGTTGATTAGGTGGATACTTCTATTACAAGAATTTGATCTTGAAGTGCAAGACTGAAAAAGAACAGAAAATCATGTGGCAGACTACCTCTCAAGATTGGAGAATGGAAAGAAAGAAGGAGATACTGCTCTAATCAATGAGTCTTTTCCTGATGAGCAACTCTTTAGCATTGAGTATGGTGTCCCGTGGTATGCAGATTATGTTAATTATTTTGTGAGCAAGCAGTTACCTCCATATCTTACATTCCAATAGAAGAACAAGTTTCTACATGATGTGAAATACTATTTCTAGGATGAACCATTTTTATTCAAGTAATATGTCGACCAAATTATACGGAGGTGTGTTCCAAAGGAAGAAATAGAAGATATCCTCCATCATTGTCACTCTTCCGAGTATGGAGGTCATTTTGGAGGTGAAAGAATTGCAACAAAAGTCCTCCAATCAGGATTCTATTGGCCTACACTGTTTAAAGATGCCCATTATTTTGTTTTGAGATATGATCAGTGTCAAAGAGTGGGTAATATTTCTCGTCGCCATGAAATGTCGTTGAATAGTATTTTAGAAGTGGAGATCTTTGACGTCTGGGATATAGATTTTATGGGACCACTCATTCCATCTTTTTCCATCTTTTGGTAATCTTTATATCCTAGTCACAGTAGATTATATGTCAAAATGGGTGGAAGCCGTAGCATTACCAACCAACGATTCTAAAGTGGTGATGAATTTCTTAAAGAAGAATGTCTTTAATCGTTTTAGTACACCAAAATCTATCATTAGTGATGAGGCGACGCATTTTTATAATAAGAACTTCGAAGCCCTTCTTGCTAAATATGGTGTGACTCACAAGATTGCTACAACTTATCATCCACAGACAAGTGGGCAAGTAGAGATTTCCAACTGAGAAGTGAAGAGAATTCTTGAAAAAACAGTGTCTCCCAGTAGAAAGGATTAGTCTAGGAGGTTGGACGATGCATTGTGGGCATAAAAAACTGCATATAAGACATCGATTGGTATGTCTTTGTATCGATTAGTCTTCGGGAATGCATGTCATCTTCCAGTGGAGTTAGAGCATCACACATACTGGGCAATTAAGAAGCTTAATTTTGATATGCAAGTTGTTGGTGCTAAATGTCTCTTGCAATTGAACGAGATGGATGAGTTTCGTCTCCAAGCTTATGAGAATGCAAAGCTATATAAGGAGAAAACAAAAAGATGGCATGACAAGAAGACACTAGATTGGCAATTTGAACCAGGTCAATGAGTGCTCCTCTTCAATTCACGGTTGAAATTATTTCTGGGGAAGCTGAAGTCAAGATGGTCGGGACCATTTCGTGTTACCCAAGTGTTTCCATATGGAGTTGTGGAGGCTGAAGATGAAGGGTCCAAGAAAATTTTCAAAGTTAATGGACAACGGCTTAAGCATTATAATATGGAGGAGAGTTTGATCAAGAAAAGACCTCCATTACTTTGTCCAACCCGAACTGAAGCAACAGAGAGTCAGGCTGATGACTTAAAATCAAGCGCTTTTTGGGAGGCAACCCATGAACTATTTTTTCTTTTTCCTTTTAATTTTGAATTTATTAGCTATTCTTTTCTTTTGTTATGTTTTGTCTGTTTTGTTTTTGTGTGTTTCAGGTTTTTGCACAAGTTTGGGATTCGATATGTGGACTTCAGCAACTCAACTAGAAGCTTCCACCATCGTGTGAAATCTGAGGGAGTTTTCTTTTACCTTCTCTTTTATTTTTAACACTAGCGACAATCTTAATTTTAAGTTTGGGGGTAGGGAGTTAAAATTTTCTAAAAAAAAAAATCAAAAATTTTAAAAAATAAATAAATAATAATAATAAATAAAATTGTTTTGTTTTGTTTTCATGACCTAGTTTGATAATCTAATGTCGATGATAAGAACTTAATTTAACTTAATAAGGTTCTTGGAAGAATGATGAACATTGTTCTTATCTGTGTGCTTGATTATGTGTTAGTTTGGTTTTGCTTATGATTCCTTAAAATTTTGAGCATATGAATATTTGCATTTGATTATTTTGCTTACTTAGAGAAAGTTTATGTGGATTAAGTACATTCTTTGAAATCTCATTAATAAACTCTAGAACCTGTTTGATTACTACTTGAGACGAAATCCTAGACTATATTGCATTAGAGATATGATTTAGGCCATCTTTGAATCGATTGAGCCTTTGAAGCCTACCCTTGGCATTTGTTTATTCTTAGTTTACTCCTTTGAGCCTATATTATCCTTTTCTTTGACACCCATATGTTTTTATCCTAGCTTTTAAATTATTTCCAACATTTTTCTTTATGCCCAATAGCACATGTGATCTTTATTATCTATTTTATACTATGTGACAATTTGGGAGGAAGGGTTGTAACATCCAACTCCTCACATAATTAAGAGAGCCAATAATAAACATGTTCTAATCGCATATTAGGCATCTAGAAGTCATTAATACTAGTTTCATAAAAATATG
>JXTB01000557.1:13089-41283 GCA_002914805.1 Parasponia andersonii | reverse complement strand
GGGCCTAGTTTGTGTATTTTGGGATGTTTTGCAGTCTCTCAATGAAGTTGTTTTTAATTCATTTTTTTTTAGTACCTATTTAATATGTTTCATTGTGTAATATATGTATATACTGATTATGTATGGAAGTAAAGTCACCTATCCATAGAGTTTTAAAGAAAATAAAAGGTTCGAATTGGCCCGTATTTTGGTAAAATAATTATAGGATTATTTTCCAAAAGTAACGCCTTGTAAATAAAAAGTTAATAAATTTCCACTAGTAGTAGGAGGATAAAGAGGGCGTTACAAGGGTGGTGTTGAGAAAAATTTTGTGAAGACGTATGAAGAAAAAAAAAATTTATACCCTTGTGCAAAAAGAAAAAAATACCGAAAAAAAAATATTGAAAATTCATAAGTTTGGGGTATAGTGCTTCAATGAGAAAATATGGTGTGAAAGATGAAAGTAGAAAACAAGTTTGGGAGAGCAATGTCAACAAAGTGTTAAGTTAAGTTGTAAGAAGATCTGAAAATAATTTATCTGCTTAAGGAGATTTGAGCCACAAAAATATCTTTTATCGTACCTAATACCTTAGCCATACATTACAAGCCTAATAAAGTCCTAATGATCTTTGGTGCATTGATAGTCTATATTAGTGGAGAGTGGTATGAAAAGTAGACTTATGGAGTTTATATATTTCTTTCTTGAGATTTATTATAACTTACTTGTTTGCATAAACTGATCTGAGTTGTAAGTACTGCTTTCGCACACACACACTTAAAGAGTTTTTAGTGGAATCAGGTTGGCATTTGAATTGAAATTCTAGACTTTTACAGTGTTCAGAGTTTTTCCTTGAGCTTTATACTTTGTGAAATCTTTGAGGCAAGTGTTGAGAGTTGAACTGGGACATGGTTTGGTCTTGTTTAAGTGTTTAGAATTTTAGTTTAAGTTTTCTTTCTTTCTTTCTTTTGCTCGAGGACTAGCGAAAAGTCAAGTTTGGAGATGTGATAAACTCTATTTTTATAGAGTTATTTGTACCTTTTATTCATTAAAAATGTGTATTATAGTAATTTTAATTTAAGTAATTTATTTTGTTTTAGGTTGAATTCAGTTTTATTTAATTTTATATTATTTTATTAGATTTAGGTAAATTAATTTGATTAGTTTAAGTTTATTTAATTTGAATTAGATATTTATTAGATTTATATTTAATTTGGTTTGAATCAGGAAGAAAAACGGAGGATTTCTAGCCATCAGATGAGCTTTTAAACGGACCGAATTAGCGTGTGCTCATACGCGCAGGCGCAGCGACTGGAGCGACTAGAGCAGGGAGTAGGTGGGGCCCGCGTATTGCTGCAGCTGATGGAATGTCTGATCCTATGCGCCAACACTTCGTACATCCGATTTTGAGATCCGACGAGAAAGAGCCACGTCAACTCGGTCAAAGTCATATTTATGTTGTCCAATCAGCGCCTAGTTTCGTGTCGAGCTCACATGTTTTACGCCGCGTCTGATGATCACTCAAGTATCAAAAATTGAATGAGAATGTGGGAGAACGGGAAAGAGAAAAAAAAAAGGGAAATTGACACATATCTTCCACCAATCAGAAAAGACCCTTGGAGAACATGAATTCACTCTCATCAGCTATAAAAGGGCTACAGGACTAGAGAAAAAAAAAACACACCATTTTAGAGAGAGAAACATAATAGTCCAGAGGGAGAGAGAGATTAATAGAGAGAGTAATTGGATGCCAAATTGGAAGAGGAGGCTCGCAATTATTCTCAATCATTCTACACTCTATGAAACTCTCGTTTATTTTATTTTTAGTTTTTCATTTTGTTGCAAATTTTTATTTTTAGTTTTGTTATTTTAGATATGAAATAATTTAATTTTTCTAAGATTACAATGGGATCTCTATATGTAGTTTGAATTATGATGTTTCCTCTCTGATTTTGTGATTTTAATTTATGAATTGTTTATTCTATCTTGTTCTTAACGCTTTTGAGTGTTTGATCACCACTTAAATTGATATTGGTAATTTGTATGAACTTGGAAAAGAGATTTCAGATTTAGACCTAGATAGAATAACACATAATCATGATTAGATGAGTTTATGTTGGATAGGAATATACCTACATAATATGTGCAATCATTAAAAGACCTTACTCTTAATGAATCTTTTCTTAATCTAATTTACATAGGAATATAGTGAATCAATTAGAGGAGATATTTTTACATCACTATCGGAAGAGGCTTGTAGATACAGTAGGGTTCTTGATTGACAATTCGGATTAAATAGTAATTCAAAGAGGGTAACTAGAGATTTAGGCATAAGTAGAGTGAAAATTATAATCCTAGGTTTATTTTCTTTGGTGATTTGATAAATTACTTGTACTCTTTAGTTTTGTTTTATTTTCTTATTTTTTTAAGCTTAAATTTTTAGTTTTAGAATTTTTAAATTGATTGTTTGGATAAATTAATAACTAGTGTAGGTTAGTACTAAACAAGTTATAGAAATTTTTCTATGAGAACGATATCTTTATTCATCACTTTATTACTTATTCGATACGTGCACTTGCGTATAAAAAATCCATAACAATATTTCTAGTCCATTATAATAAACTAGATTTCATTTTGGTCCCTACTTTCAATGATCTTAGACTCAATCCCTAAAATATATTTTTTTCTCAATTTGGTTCATGAACCTTTATACCTGATTTCTACATAAGTTTGGATTCATCTCCCTTTCTATTAAAATTTAAAATTAAAACATGATTAGTTGTACCCCTAATTATTTCTACAATTAGTTCTATACTATTTGTTAATTTAATTAGGCCAATTCTTTTTCCACACACTTCCTAACTAGTTCTTTCCTCTTATATTGATATGCTTCGTACTTAATTGTATCATATCATATCTCATAAGTCATCTAATAATGTATCATGCTAAAAGTTTTACTAATCAAGAAAACTTTTAGAAAGAAAAAAGAAAGTTAATCAAGAAAACTTAATGTTTCCTTTCTTAGTCTTTTTTCCCCTTAAATTTTTTCTCTTTAATTTAAGTTGGTAGAAATATCAATACTCAACTCTCTATAATGCTTCTTGTCAGATTCTTCACAATATCAAATTAAACAAATAAAAATATAAAGAAAAAGAAGAAAAAAATCCAAAATAAATATTAATTATGAAATGAAAAAAAAGTTAAAGATTATTGACGGCTTTTTTTGTGATGGTCGTCTAACTCGACGTGGCTGAATTATAATGATTGGTGGAATGAATTTCTCGGTAGGATATCGACTAAGAATAATAGTAAAATTGTGGTAAGTAGTAAAGAAGACAAGAAATTAGTATGGTTCAGGCCCAAAAAAATAGCTTGCATCCATGGTAGTCTTTCACTATATGAAAAAAATTACAAGAAATCTTAGAGTCTCAAGATGAAAGCTATAACAATGATTTTAATGTGTTCATAGCATTTATGATGTAATATTATGTGTAAAATAATGAGACTAAGCCCCCTTTATATAGCTGAGGATGGCTCAAGTTTTCCAAGTTGTGAATAGGAAACTACATAATAAAATACAATATAATGTTGAGATTGGGTGACTATACAATAATGATTAATTATCTCTTTTTCAATGGGCTAGTTACCTTTTATGGAGATTAGGTTGGTCAACGATTTGTGGTGGTAAAAAACTACACAACAATAGCTCCTAGCTTTTAATGCATCCTTAACTTATTAAAAGCTTTTTTCGATAAGATAGCTAACTGCATGCCATTATGATTAATAATATCTGCTCAAGTCTTCAGTAGAACTCTTGTAAGTTCTCTCAATTCTTCTTTTTCGATATCAATGATTGAGTTGGTAGGTCTAAGGCAGTGAACAAGTGATGCAACCATACTCTTGTTGATATTTTTCTATCTCATAGATGAATGAGTTAACCTTTTCTGAGTAGAATAAAGAGTCAAACCCTTTGTAAGCTAAAAACCGTCATTTCTCCAACAGCTAAAGCGGAAGTTAAGTATACAACTAAAAAGTGACCTCATCGATCTTCCATAGAAACTCAAGAAGTAAGAAATGCTTAAGAACCGTGGCATGGTCCATGAGATTGTTCTCTAGTAGAGCGATGAAGAGGTTGTAATATCTTTTAAAGAAGATCATTTCTCGACTTTGAATTTGTGATGATGCTCACTTCATGGAAGCACACTTCTAATTCTGAAAGCCTTGATCCAAACATAATACTTTGATGTTGAAATTAGGAAAGTAGCCCATGAACTTGCAAAAAAACAAAATAAGGTGCATTACTTTGAAGATGTGGTTAATGACACTACATCATTGAAGAACAACTCGTAGTAGTTAAACTAGTGAATGATGGGGACTCCTTTTATAATTCGTAGTGTTGCTAAAGGAAGTCATATTTCAAACTTTCCTACAAAATGTTAGAAAATCCAAAAAAATATTGAATGCAAACAAAAATGTAGAAAGTACCTTACACTTAGGTCACATGCTTTCGGTTGAACTCACATTTTCTTAAAATTCTTTACTTCATAAATTAAGAATCCAGCTATTTTTCCATATGATAAATCCTTAAGACAGTTAGGTCATCCTAAAAAATATGCTTCTCAGGACTCCACATTAATATTCCATAAGATCAAATCTTGTACAAATAATTGGATAAGGAACTCATTATATTCCATTGGATATGAATCCTAGAAAGCATTATATCACCTCATATATTAACTTGAGGTTCCATCTCACATGTTCGGTTGCTTTTGAAAGAACTATAGGTCATTTTGAAGACCTTAAATTCCATGCTAAGTTGATTTCAGTTAATAAATAAAGTAGACATACAAGTAGAAGTAGTTAAAAGAAATTTAAACAAGTTAAATTGATCTTATGCTTTTGCGATATCTAATAGATTATCTATAACTTAATAAAACTAAAGTAGGATTGGTTAGGTTGCCTCTAAAATTAATAAACAAATAAGAAGCAAGCTGAATAATTTACTTATGAGTGTCGCTTCTACCTTTTAGAAGTTCCATGTTACTATTTTAGAGATGTATCATATCAAACTTTGGATATTTCACATAGTCACTAATTGTTTGAGGAGAGACATCGTGTATAATTCATGATGCTTAGCATGATACGAGGAGAAAGATCCTAAGATTTTTGATTTTTCAAAATTGAGCATGAAAAATTATGCTCCTCTAAATATGGTTGTTATTTTAAACCCTTACGAAGCTAATATAAGATTATTCATCTAATCCTACTACCCTCGAGTTTTATGGTGTCGTAAACTACCAAAAAACTTTAGTAGAAGTCAATATAATCATTGTCAATAAGCGATATTCATAATTATCGATATGCATGGAAATGTCTGCAGTTTTAATGGTGTCATGGACTGCCAGAAGCTTACGTACATGGAGAGCTTCTGAAAGAGAGCTTGTCTAGTAGAGAGCTCAAATAAGGTGCTTACATAAGAAGGGTTCATTGGTAGAGAACTCGCATAGTATGAAGAGGTCATACTTGGAGAGCTCGAACATGACAGAACTTGAATATAGGGCATGATGACCGAATAGGAATCTGGTCAAGGTCAAAGATAATGAGGTCCTCAAATGTGATGGAGCTCGCATAATAGGGAGCTCAATGATTGAATAGAGGTCTTAAAAGTCAACAGAATTGAGTGAAGATCTCATCGAAGTTAAGGAGAACTAGGGCTAGCATTTTGTGTTATCATATCATGTTCGAGTCGACAAAATTATGACACGACACGAAAGTACCTCAACCTAAACACGATACAATTAATAAACATCTCAAAAATATAAACTCAAATACGACATAATTAATATATGTGTAATATGACACGATACATGTAACTTGTTTAATAAATATATTATGTGTCATACTACGATCTATTTGACACGATTATTCAAAATTGACATGATTACTTAAATTTAACATGATTATCCACTAATTAAGTCACATCTAATTATGTTTAGAATTAATCAAAATCACTTTTAAAATATTAAAATATTAATAAAAGCCTCATATTTGTGGTGTGTTTGTAACATCTCATGGTAAATTGACCTAATACTTAAGAAAAATCATACATGCATGTAAACTATACAAAACACATGATCACATCATGAACGCAATGGAAAAGTTAGTAGATTTAGGTTTTTGAAATTTTTGCATGAAAATAGTTTTTATAACCATAGAATATACATATAACATATACAGGATGATGTATAACATAAATCAAATCTAGATACATAAACTCTAGAGACGAGATTAGAGTTTACCTCTTGTAGTGTGCTCCTCCTTGTTTTTCTTATTGATGGTGATCAGAACTCTAACCCTAGATCTTCTTATCTATACTCTGACTCTAGGTTGATGAGGTGAGTAGGCTCCAAGTTGAATTTTTTGTTGGAGAATGATCAAAAATACCTTCTTGATCCTTTGGACCACTAGGATGTGATATGAGACTTTGAGATTACAAGAAACTTTTTCTTTCCTCTCCTTCTCAACCTTGGATGAATTCTCTCTCTCTCTCTCCCTCCCTCTATTATGTGTGTGACTCTCCTAGAGATATTGTGTAATTTTTTCTCTCATATATCTTATATATATGGGGCCTAAAACTGCTAATCCCATTCCAACTAGGATTGGGCTTATTCTCCAATTTGGGCTATAGGTGTATTTTTATAAATATGTCTAACTCATGTAATTTATTTATAAAAATACTAACTTCTATATAGAATCATTATTTTATACAATTTCATGAAACTAATTTCACAAATACCACCAATCAATTAATAAGCTTTGTTGAGCAAGACAATGGACCTAATGGATCCAAATAATCTAAGTTCTAATAATATAATAAATTCATAATAACTCTTATTATTGTATTTATATAAATATTATTAGTAAAGGGAACACTGTACTAAAGATACAATACTACACTCTTAGATTAAATGTCATGCCTTTTATAGAGATATAATCGACTAACCTTGACTAATCGATCCATCTAGCATATTCTATACCACATATAGAATTGCTATACAATGCATTAGATAGGTAAAATTACCGTAATACCCCTCTAACACATATTTATTTTTAAGTTACCATCTTTCTACCAAGGAATAATCTTATCGATAATTTTGTTCTCAATGACTATTTAGACAAGATTATCAACCAATTCACAAAGTAAATACTAAGATCTTAGATTTATTATTCCATGAATCTTGAAAGACTTTAAGTGGCATTAATGTATAGTATCCTTAACTATTTGGTGTTCCTATCAATTCATAAGTCATAACCTCCAATATGCCAGAGTTTGCCTCTAATTTCACAGAGACTAGTCTTTTAACAAATCAAAAGGCTACAATCCATGAAAGCAAGTCCAATCAAACATCAAGAATTAAGATCTACATGCTAAAAGCTAGTCTATGATAACACTAAGGATTGAGTTGTGATACTCCAATTCTTTATATTACCTGGTCCAGTACAATGCACATAACTTATTTATGTTGTACTAGTCTTTCTATCAGAAGTCAGATACATCAATAATTCGAGACACATCATTCCCGTTGAGATAGACAAACATTACAATTTTTAGTAAATAAAGTATTGCATTTTTATTTACAGATTGTGAACTAATTAATTCAGACTTAGATAAAGAAACAAGTCTCTTCATAATTAACACTTAATCATATTTGTTTCTTTGTACACAAATAAATTCATAAAATCTTTTTCAGACAAATAAACTATTCAACTGAGACAATTTAATCTAGCAAATATCATAATTATAAATAAAAGAAAGTTGTTTACACTAAAAGGGTAAAATTGGAAATCTGAATTTTAGGAAAAATGTCCTAACAATCTCCGACTTGTCCGAAAAGCAGTTACTCAAACTTAAACATACTAAAGCCCCGAAAATATTTCAAATGATTGAAATTAATAAAAGCAAAAATTAAGTGTACAACTAACAACTTAAAAAACTAAGAAAAGAGATGAAGATCGTAAGCTCTCTCTTCCTCGTTTTCTTAATGGACTTCTCTCTCATCTTCTACAAAGTCTCCGCTTTTGCTGATGAAGGTAGTATTGGTAGATTGTCTATAAAGAAAGTAGTGATATTCTCCGATTCACATGCATGGCTACGTGTTATGTGTAATAGAGCATTGTCTACTTCTAAGGTAAGTAGAGGAGTTAAGCTAGTCAATGAGGAGCTTAATAATTTTGTAAAGTCATAAAGATCCTAGTAAAAAGTGTTGGAATAATATCCTATAAAGCAGTTTATTATTTAGACATTATAAACAGTATTTATTGGATTATTTAATATCTATTTGTTATTAATAAATTCCATGTTATAAATTTCTATTTCATTTATGTCCCATTGATATACATGTGATGTGTATATTTATCTTATGCAAACATCTAAAAGATTCCAAGATATGAAATGAGTAATAAAGAATTATTCGTATGATGAGTTCATATGTGGGAGATATTATATTCTTTATTTCATTATGTCTAAATTAAATTGTTCGCATTCTGCATATTGAAGATGAAATACTTTACTATGCCATAGAATGTATTGTTGTCTATTTAATTAATGAAGTCTCTAATTATCGAAGTGAGTCTTCGGATAGAAACACTAGTGTATTATAAGAGAGTTATAACAGTATCGAACAGGACCTAATGAATTAGAATTTGAGGTTAAGTACCGTAACTCAAATTTCTAATTTTACTAATCTAGCACTATTATAGAAGACCTTAATCCTAGTGCTTAACGAACTTACTTTCATGTATTTTGTCTTTTTGAGTTACTAAAGGACTAATTCTGATTTATAGTTCGAACTCCGGTATCTTGGAAGATAAGGTATATGAAATGTATAGAACATTTTTCATGATGGACACCATGCATATGATGTCACTTTGAGTTTTTTCAAGTACTTGGATAATATAAACTAGGGCTCTGGTATTCACTATGTGAATTTGACTATGTTGGTATAAGCAGATACAAACACCATAGTCAACTATTATTCATTAGATGAAAAATGGCAACTCAAAGGTAAATATGTACTAGAGGGGTAATACGATAATTTTACCCTACTAGTACGGTATTGCATTAGGGGTATGTCTACAGGTATAGTATATACTAAATGGATCAAGTTAATTAATTGTTAATAAGCTTCACAGAAAAATAAATGACATTTAGTCCAAGAGTACAATATTGGGCCTATAGTGGTGTGCCCCAATATTAATGGACACGGCCCAATCATAATTAAGAGTTGATTATGATAGTGGGTACATGGTTCATTGGAGTTTGGGTTTTATGGATCCATCTAGTCCCCTGTCTAGCTCAAATTAAAGCCCAATAGTCATTTGATGATTAGTTGAGCCCAACAAGCCCAATAAGCCCATTAGGGTTTAATAATCTCTATATAGTTAAGAGAAAAGTTTTCTAGCAACCAGACACAAGTGTTACACGTGAAACACCCCCTTGAAAAGAAAGTGTCATACGCATAACAGAGATAGAGGGAGAGCAGAAAATCGGCCAACCCTAGGGATTCCATCCTTGGTATTTTTGGTCAACCCGGAGAAATCGTTTCGAGAAGATTGTCTTCTTATTTGTCTGCATATCTTTTTGTTGGAAAGTAAGAAGGTGACCATTCACTGGATTAATCAAATGGCTTTCGAGAATAGACGGGAAGACAAAAAAGTTGTGGAGCAAATCCGGGTATTGTTCTTGTCTAGATCAAGAATTAATTTATGTTAGATCACGATCTGAAATATTTTGTAAAAAGAAAAATTTTAAACAACCAATTCTGCTGCGTTTCTTGATTTTACAAAACTATGGTGTTCTTAAAAATGATTTTATGAAAATATTTTCCTGAAATTTATTCCAATAAATACCAGCAAAAAAGATTTCACATTTTACGAGATAGACTTATGCTATTGGGTTTTATACAATTGAAATGAGTTAAGCTATTGATTGAGGTACTTAGTAGTGTAAATTTTTTATGATAGACAATATGAAAAAAGAAAATATTTTCGACGAAAACTGACAGTGAAGATTCCAACAATCTAGAATAGATAAGCTATTGATAGAAGAGACAAGATTATTTCTAATATTGTGATCAATTTCTAGGGAGAAATTAGTATTTCTCAATTTTCATGCTAGACAGTTCTATAAATCATAATATTTAGATGAAAAGTCAAAAGGTGAAGCACGAGATATTCTAAGCATAATGTGTCCGTAAATACGAGGTGTCACTGTATGCATGAGGTGTTGAATCAGAGCACGACGTGTAAAGTTTGAAAACATGAGATGTCAGTTGGAAGTACGTAGTAGAATGAAACAAGCTAGGTGTCAAGCATGCAAATGAGGTTAGTGGCAACTAGGTGTTAACATTTGGGCAAGCTAGGTATCAAGCATACAGATAAGGTTAGTGGCAACTATGTATCAACATTTGGGCCGAGTTAAATGGCTCAATATGGATAGGAGATATGGCGTTAGGTGTCACGACGGAGGAAGGATTACGTGATGAGCAAGCTACTAGCCTGAGGAGCTTGGTGAAATCTATAAATACGGCTTGAGAATTAGTTTTAGACATATGCTACTCTATCTACATTTCTAGTAAAGTTTAGATAGAAGAAAAGAAAAAAAATGAAAGAGAGATAGAGAGAGGTTTGGAGATAAACACGTAGATTAAGAGGAATATCAACTAGAGGTAAGTAAAGATAAATGTTTTTATTGCATTACAAGAGTATAATAAGTACAAGTATTTTCTAAATATTATGTGAAGTACATGCTTATTTATATGTACCTATGTATACAACTATGCAATTTATGGAATGGTGCTCATGGCATACGTATAAGGCATGTTTATGAAAAGAAAAATTAAAGTGATTTTAAGAAGTTCATATTTTTAAGTAAAGATTACTATTGTACCTAAGTTTCTAAGTTATGTTATTTATGAAGTATGGCTCCTGGCTTAGTAATTATGTAAAAAAGAGGTGACAAAATCTCTTAAGGCAAAAGAGCCAAGATAAGGTAAGCCTCAAATAATATAGATTAAAAAGTTTTCACTAAGTTAGAAGTTATGGTTAAAATAAGGCCTAAAACGATTATTCTTTGATTATGTCTTTGCATTTCATATGACTACATGTTTCTATTTTAAAAGTCAAATACTTATTTATGTTGTACTAGTATTTCTATCAAAAGTCAGACACTTCAATTATTCGAACATCATTCCCGTTGAGATATACAAACACGACAATCTTTAGTAAATAAAGTATTCCATTTTTATTTACAGATTGTGAACTAATTAATTTAGACTTAGATAAAGAAACAAGTCTACCCATAGTTAATACGTAATCATATATGTTTCTTTATACACAAATAAAGTCATGGAATCTTTTTCAAATAAATAAACTATTCAACTGAGACAATTTGATCTAGCAAATATCATAATTATATATAAGAAAAAGTAGTTTACACTAAAAGGGTAAAATTAGAAAACTAATTTTTAGGGCAAATATCCCAACAGCATCCTCCTAGTTTAATTATATCACTATATAAGTCAAACTAGAAAGTATTATTCTTTCACAAACTATAACTGTAGTTTTTCAAAAGGGTGGGAAAATTTAAACCTTTCATACTCTAAAACAAAAGAAACTGTGTGGCATTACTTTCTAAAAGTATCTTTATAAAATGTACAACCAAAAAGTCCTTATTAGTTTATCTTGTCATCAGCAGTATATTTACATCAGATCAAAAGATTGAAATACAAAAAAGTCGTCTAAAAGTCAAGCCCGTCTATATCTGTATGATCATAATGACAAAAAAGCATACTAGCCAACCAACTACTCTATCCATCAAATGTCTCCTTACCAACATCATAGGAACTAAATGAGCTAAAACTCAGAAGTACAGATCATGCATGCTCATGAACATGTTTCATGTATAAACTTTATTCAAATTCACATTGTACTCTTTATTTTATAATTTTTTATTTTGATTCACCTTTCTTAGAAAACGTTTTTTATAGGGCTCTTGAGTATACTACAAATTCGCAGTAGTCGGTAGGCCATACCATCTTATGTGGGAAGGAAACACATGGCCAATGTGAACCATACCTACTCAATACAAACCAACTAGATAATGCACCTCATATATCTAATTGTACAATGTTTAGTTCTGACAGTCGATAGGTCGTGCCTACCTGTGTAAGAAGGATGCCTATCCAATCCATACCTATCCAATGTAGACAGACTAAACGATGTATTTAAAGTATATCTCGTAAAATCAGGACAATGTTACAATTTGAATCCCATGCATGGAAAAATTTACTTCTTTGAAAATCATGCTTAAATGATCATGCCATGTTTATGTCTTTCGTGAACTTTACATCAACTATAGAAATAACACATTATACATAAACATATAGAAAAATATCTTGTATTTACTATTGTTCGCAATGCAGTTAAAATAAATCTTTACTTACCTTGTATTCGATAGAAAAAATAGTGAAAAGGGTCAATATCCTCTGTAGCAAGATGTGTAGAAGACTTAATATGAATTTTATTACTAAAATAATCTCTACAAAGTAAAATACTTAAAGAAAAATAACCATAAAATTGAAATCATAACTTTCACAAAAATCAAGAAACTTTACCACAAATGACTTGAAAGCATACAAGTCATTTGATGTATGTTATAGCTAATAATTAGCATTGAAAATGGATCAAAATCATCAAAATATAAATGTTAGTTCTTTAGTACAAAAATAATCCAAAATGGCACATAATTTTATAAAAACTAGTCTATTTTGCTTCTAAATGGTACTATTTAGTTTAAGAAATATTTGGACAGCACCTCCTCTAATATTAGGACATTTCACTTGATTACAATCATGATTATAGACCTATAATAACGATTCATAAGCCAATTCTCATATATACACATCAAAAGATGCATTCTTATGATGACCGAGAAACATTTGCTAGTTGCCTTACATTGTGGATATTAATCACCAAGTTGAGGCCCTCCCTTTAGCGCCAATTATTAATGACATTTTGTAATAACCGTCTAACTCGAAGTGGGTAAATTATAACAATCGGTGGGTTGAATCTCTCGATCGGAATTCAACTAAGAATAATAATAAATTTGTGGTAAATAGTAGTTCAGCCTCAAAAAGATGGCATAAATCTATAGTGAATTTTCTACTAGGGATTATAAGAGAGCTTATAGTCTCAAGATAAGAGCTATAGCTATGGTTTTGAGTGTGCTCACTAAATCTGTGATGTAATATATTGTGTGTAGACTAATGAGACTGAGCTTCTTTATATAAATGAAGGTGGCTCAAGTTTCCCAATTTTTTGAATAAGAAAATACATAATAAAATAAAATATAATGTTGAGATTAGGTGATTACATAATAATAGGTAATTAACTCTTCTTCAATAAGCTAGTTGCTTTTTATAGAGATAAGACATATTAATTATTTGTGGTGGTCAAAAACTACACAACAAAGATTATCCAAGACAAAGAGAATTCAAAACTTCATCGAGATGTAGACTCCATAAGCACCACTGAGAGATTAGTTCTTTCTAGTGCTTTTTCATCAACACTTTTCTCCAAGAATGCTTCATCATAATGTTCTTGTTTATTTCCTGGATCTTTGTTTTTATAGTGCTATTACTCAATATGTAGACACTTTTGGACAAAGATAATGTATTAGTACATTCTTTATCTAAAGACTCCTCATATCATGAACTTGTCCAAAATTTTTTTTAACTATCTAGAAAGAGAGAAAAAAAAAACTCCACCAATAGTTATACATAGTATAATGTATAAATGTAAATATATTTACAAAGAGGATCTCTCACACAAATGTACATATATAAACACACTCAAAAATATATACAAAATCTTCCATAAAAAAAAAAAACCACAGTGTCAAAATATTCAAATACACAAGTTGCAATCAAAAAGTCGGCGCTCCTCCTCTAAACTCACGTATCATCAGTATCCTCTGCAATATAAGAATATTTGTAAGTATAAAACTCAGTAAGTAACGTATGCAGATGCAGAGTATATATAACATAAAACAAATAATCATATGGTTGGGATTCCTATATGTATTATGTTAAATCCTAAATTTTGTAAAGGTAATTAAGTAATTTTAATTCAAGGGCATTTTGGTAATTCTATCTTTTCAAATTAATTAAATAAAAAATATGAAATTATTTTAAATTAAATTATTGGTGTTGAACCTAGACAAAATAAAGTCTAGGTGCATTTGGGGCAAAAGTGAAAAAGAAATTACAAACTGGGGACAAAAGTGTAATTAAGGAGAGACTAAAGTGAAAGAATCTTTTTAAAATTTGTGGTCAAAGTGGAATTTCAGAAAATTTTTCGGACATCCCAGATTACGCCACGTGTCCCACTACTACAGTTTCCGAAAATTGCATATAAATCCCCCAAATTCTTCTTCTTCTTCACCGAGGCCATCCCAAGCACACCATCGGTTACTGTTCATTCGTCGCTCCTCCAGCCACCGCCGTGCCTGACGTGCCTACCCACCGTGACCGGAAGAGGCCGACGAAGTAGGGCCTGGTGCCGCTGTCCAGTTTCGTCACCCATCGCTAGAGAAAAAGCGATCTGAACGTCGCGTCATCGGATCGGATTTTTAGCCGCCGTTTCCTCCTCCGACGTCCGATCAACTCACCGTCGCTGTCGTTGAACTCGTCTCTACTCCAGCTTTCATTTCCGACCACTCTCAGCTCTAACTCGGCTCCAGTGAGAAGTTGACTACTGTAGCAATTTTATAATATTAAATTTTGTGGTATTTTCGCAATTATTTTGGAATTGAGTTATTTATCCCGAGAAAATTTTACCACGTGAAAGAGGAGATTGAAACATGAAATCTCATGATTTTGAAGTATTGAAACGGTAACCGGAAGATTATTAATTATCGAAATGAAAATGTGGCATTTTTCTAATTATTTTCCAAATGTGGTATTTTTATAATTTTTGAATTTTTGAGCCCATTTAATGCTCGGGACCTCGAAACTGAGTTCTGACTTCGAATTTGGACTCAATGAGATCGGGACATGAATTTCGATATAAAATACCACTATTTTTTGAAGTGGCACGAAAATCGAGAAAATAGCTTGTAAATTGCACCATTTTACGCGCCACGGTCGATTCTGCACTGGGACCCATTTTCGACGAATTTTATATCTAACTTAATGTTTTTGGGTGTTCTAATTCAATGGTGACTTCTGTTTCTCAATCTGAGACTCCGTTTGAAAAGTCAACTTTTCAAGTGAACGTGACGAGATTCAAAAACGACTATCTGAACAACCAGGTGATCAATTGAGGATATTTCAAGCGTCGTTAGCTTAACATAACTACTATTTCGAGGTAGGGAATTCAATTGCCTTGTTTCTCTTATTTTTCCTAAAAATTGGAATTTATTGTGAAAAGTGAAATTTCGTGATTTTATTAAATTAAATTATTTGAATAATTATTTTAGTGAATTACGAACTTGTAAAACATTGTAGACTGCTCTTGATATTTTACATATGATTTCGTATAAGTTTATACTTTGAATTTGATTAAATCACAAGAAATAAATTGTCAAATATTTTAAGTACAAAATGGATTTTTATTTAAAAATCAGAGCATGTCTAAAATGTTAAACCACTGCATAGTTGTTTAAGACTCCACATATTACACATTTCATACGATCATGCATGAGAGTCGTCTTAGGTATCACGGTATTGTAGTAGGCAAACTAGTACACTCGCCTTCGGTGAGAGCCTGTAAACTCGCACGGGGTTTATTTTCTGACTATCTCCATTCGGTAGGCGTAGGCATTCGGTGCCCCTCCAGTTCGGTAAGATTAGACACATGGGTGTCTCTCCGGTTTCCACAGATAGATGTCAGGTAGGGAGCACTCAATACATGTAGTATAAGTTGCTCTAGTCATGATGAGAGGATGAGAGCTCATGTGATGTGTTGATTTATGCGATGTGCATTATGCTTATTTTATTAAGACTTTTATATGTTTTGACCTGGATATCTGGTTTTGGTTTTTAGCATGCTTTTCTATAAATGGTTTAAATCCTTAATATTTATAGAAATGCTTTCGAGTACTACTAACTATGCAGGTGTTTTGAGAATTATAAAAAGACTTTCTTAAAAAGGGAAATTGAGTAACCTACTGGGCATTTTATGCTCACTCTCCCTACTTTCTCCACAAGTGGTGTCCAGTGTAACATTGACGATCAACAAACGGGATAAAAAGCTATCTTTTACTTGTAGTTGATGACTTGGTAATGCTAGGAGTGTGAATTTAAGACATGTGTTTAAGTCTTGTTAAATAAATAGATTATGCTAGCATTCAAATTAAGTGTGTTACTTTGAATATGTCTGTAAACTATATATGTCATACTAGCTTAATGTTGAGGTGTGAATGATGATGCTCAATGAACTATTTGAAATTTTATTTTTCTAATAATTTTTCAGTCTGTGTTTATTGATGACTATAAACTGTGGGGTAGACTCACTGGTTGGAATTCCAAATACTTTTGTTTATCGTGCTGTTTTAAAATTTTAAAACCCTTTAAATATATATATTTTTTTTATAAAAAAAAACTAAAGAATTTCCAATTCTAGCGAAATTCCCCTTCTGCCACTACCTCGGGATTTGGGTCGTGACATATTGTATTACCTAACAAGATCATGAATTGCATAATGAGCCATTCAGAAATCATATAACAAAGCATGAGCGATTGTATGGAGGTTTCGACAGCAAAGATCTACCCTATATTGCTATCAAAGTATTCCCAAAAGGGCTATAGTATCTCCAAAAGGACCAGAGTATTTCCCGAACGGACTAGAGTATTCCCCAAAGGAACCATATCATATATTTGGTTGCTGGCTCACCACACCCTATCTACCAATTATCGTCAGGCAATACAACTATACCACATTACATGTCTCATGCAAAGTAAAATGACATATACATATGTACACATATCCACAAGTTTTACAGATTCATAAAAACAAAGAATTTCTTACATTGCATGTGTGATGTTACTTACCTTGTTTTTAAGCTTTTATGTATTATCTTGTAAAATATTCTTCGCTCAAGGTAAAATTTATATGCCCCTAATATTGGTCAAATGACATCATTATGCATGTGATGCTAAATAGATTGCTACTTTTTATTAGCATGAAATAAATTATTTCCTTACATGAGAATATAAGACAGTGGGAGAAATTAGTCTAATACATAATAAATAAAAATTTATTTAATTTTTTTACTTTTTTAATAAAACCACTATTGTATTAGCTAATAACAGCAAGAAAAAATTTATGTATAAATTCATAAATAATATTAATTAGTAAACTACTAAAGAAGGCATTGACTTCATAGAATAATATAGTTCTAACATAATATAATAATATTATACATAAATAAAATTATAAAGTTCTAAACTTGCTCTCAGAAATCACTTTTTTTTAATTTAAAAAAATGTATAATATCCATTTGATCAAATTACTGAAAATTAGTAAAAATGGGTCTTCACGTTTTTTGGTGAAACTCTTAATCACACGTAAATAATGCACTTTTTAAGAAAATATATATAGAGAACTAAACCTTATTTTGTGATTGTATATAAGAAAGACATCACAAAATATTGATATCCAAATATGTATATCAGTATCTTTCCAAATAATAACAAAAAAAACAAAAAAAAGTAGATACATGTCCCCTTTAAAATGATCAAATCACTACTACAAACGATGTCGTCATATTCTATGATGCTTTGAGAAGTCGCACGATGTGGAAAAAATATGGCCTATAATATCACCGAAAGAGCAACATAGTAGAGCACTCCGCCTTTTATGTCATGTTTTACACGTCATTGGAAAAGTGACGTAATAAGTATATCACATGGTATAAAATGCCACATTGAAAATTACTATACGACATTGCTTTTTAGGCGACGTTGTATATATATTTTTTAATTTTTTAGTCTTTTTCTAGTTTTATATAAGTTCAGTAGACCTATGACACTATTTTTTAAGTGATGTGATATATATCTTTTTAATATTTTAACTTTTTAATTTTATTTATTATATAATTTCAGTTTTTATTTTTTATTTATTTTATTTTTAAATAAGTGTATCACGTCGCTTTTAAAAGCGATGTAAAAATAAGATTAATGACATCGCCCACGGCACGGCGTTGTATAGTATTTTATTTTATATTCTGTTATGGATCTTATGCAGAACCCATTTCAAAGGAGTCCTTCACTTCACAGCAGCCGTCGTGCCCCTCCTTATTTTCACTAGATTTCGACGATTTCAGGTACTTTAAGCTTAAAATATTCAATTTTTCACTAGATTTTGTATAGTGTAGCCATGGAATATTATTTAAACCAAATAATTTTACAAAATATTAGATCTTTTAGTTTAGATTTAAGATTTAATAAATTTTTTTATTCATTTTTTGTTATGGTTCTTATGCAGATCTCATTTCGAATGAGAGTAGTCTCTTTTTTTTTTTTACTACAACAGTCATCACGCCTCTCTCAGTTTCCACTATAGATTCCGGTGATTTAAGGTACTTTAAGCGTAAAAGATTCAATTTTTTTCACTAGATTTTGTATAATGTAGCCATGGAATTTGATTTAAACTGAATATTTTTACAAAATATTAGATCTTTTAGTTTAGATTTAAAATTTAGGATATTTTGAATATTCCTCTATGACATGAAAAATTTGTTGTTGCATATTGTTGTTCTTGTATATTTGAATAGGGTGTGAAAAGTTTATTGTTGTAAATTAAAACTATTTTTTTTTTTTGCTTTTCATATTTTAGATTTTAAGTCTATTTCACAAACAATATATATATATATATATATATATATATATATATATATAAATGTACATGTGTATTTTTAACATGTTATATTTTAAGTTTCATTTTATGTTTAGGTCTTTTTATTTTTTATAATTGACATTTTGGAATTTTTTGTTCTTTTTAACGTAAAAGAAAAATAAAAGATATTAAATATATGTTATTTTTTGTTTATTGCAATTGAAAATTAGATTCATCATTTGGTGATTTCTACATATTTTGTATAACCTTTAATATTTTTCAATTATCATTTTTAGTGTTCCTATGATTTGTTAGATGTGTGTTTTTAGTTTTTTCTGTGGTTTGGGATTATAATAATAGGTTACCATTAGATTATTAATTTTTAGGTTTTTTAGGGTCTAGGACTATAACTATAATTTGATAAATGTGTATTTTTAATATAGTTCGTGAAAAATGGGTTGTTGAACTTTTGAATTATCTCACCTGATAAGGTTCTCTGTATTTTTTTAGTTATATTATAGATTTTAGGACTTCATATGAACATAAGTTGATATAATTTTGAATTAATTCCAAGATCTAGTTATTAATAATTTAATAATGAAACTTATTTTATATTTCTGGGGTATTTAATGTTGGAACTTTTGAGATTTTATATGCACGTAGATTTTATTATGCCATATTTGCTCCTTTTTCATCAACAAAATAAAAAATATTTTTATTTAAAATAATTATAAAATTCTCAAAACATTAACATAATTTTAGAAAATAATACATCAGACCATGCACGACCTAATGTATTATTCAGGATTTTGAAAATTTATTCACTTTGATTTTGAAATTTAAATTTAAATTGTGGAGAGTTTATAATTTTTTGGGAATTTTTTAGTATTTTTCATAAGAAATCTTATCTTTTAATAAAATGGAGATTTTTTAAGTACTGTTTTGATATTTGTTACGAAATATGATTTTTTTTAAAACCTTTTTCTTTAATTTTTATTTTTTATGATATGTTTAATTAAATTTAAGTATTTGGCAATATTAATAGGTGAACTGTCCGGATTCTTTAGTTTCATGATAAGTAATTGTATGCACAGATATTACATATTTGTATAAAAATTTAGAGGAATACAACACTTTCATTTACGCGCTCTGGATAGTATAAGCAACAATAATAGAGTGTAAAAAAGAGTTAGAAAAAAAAATTATTTAGCGCTAAAGCATAATTTTGCAGAAATTAAAATATAGAAAAATTATAATCGAGAATAATTTTTTGGCGTTTCCTCTTTTGACAATCAAAATTGGCATTTTTTTTTTCTAAAAAAGAAAAAAGCATCGAACAGAAGGAGTCCATCTGGATTCCGGACACGCTATTGCAAAATAAAATGATAATATATTTAATAAACAAGGAAATAAAGAAAGCACTTGACTTGGTACTTGGGTAGTCCAGTCCGCCCCGGCTTTGAACTTGCAACAATCTTTCTCCAAAATATCTGTTTTGGTCCTTTTGATGAACGCCCCTTTGTAGAATAAGGTTGGGATATATTCATCTGCTAGCTCCGCTTAAAAGTTCAAATCCGTACAAACCCATTCATGGCCGACTTGCTCCAGGTTTGTTTGTTTGCTTCGCCTTTTCCCTAGTTTTTCTCTGATTTTCCCTTATATTATGTCCTTTAAACTTATGGGTTTCTTCCTATACGTAAGGGTCACCTTTCCTTTTGTAAGTTCTTGTCATTCCTTTTACTTATGCGAAATTATGATTCATCTCAGAATTTTTTTAAAAAAAACAATAATATAGACTGTCAAAACGCAAGAAAACCATTTGATCACCGGGGTTTTTCTTCCCTTATCTTTGGTTTGTAGGACTACGGAAATTTGGTTTGTGGGAAAATGATATCAAAACAAAAAGGGTTGTTATTTCCTGGCTTTTATTGTTGGACTTTTGAGCTTAAATATCACTAATTTGGATGGATACTCAACTATGGCAATTGAGTTCATGGTTAAATGACTAATTTCGATGAATGTGGATTTTGGTTATTATTTTGTAATTTGGGGGTGTGTATTTATAGTAATTTGTTTACTTGCAATTTTTTTTTTTTTTGGTTTCCATGGTGCTAATGTAATTTAGGGGTTAAATGTAGGAGCATTGTATAACGCCAGTCAATGAGAACTGTGAGGTAATTTGTTGGGGTTGTGGTTTGCGGCTTCTAATCCGGTCTCACTCCCCTATTTTCAAATGTGGTTGGTGTGGAGCTGTAACAAATCAGAATGCACGGAAACATGAATGCGAGTACTTTTGGTTGAGACGTTGGCGAGATCGTTGCTTTGTTTGTGTCCTCCTTGCGTTTATGGCCTTTGTTATATGTACGTAGTCGGATTTTTATTATCA
This sequence comes from Parasponia andersonii, assembly GCA_002914805.1. Lineage (NCBI taxonomy): Eukaryota > Viridiplantae > Streptophyta > Magnoliopsida > Rosales > Cannabaceae > Trema > Trema andersonii. Next base: position 20,023 of record JXTB01000557.1, on the reverse strand, counting down.
GTATTATTACTTTTGTTCCTTGTATATTTCACCTTTGGCTCTATCTTGTTTTATTTGTGTAATTTTGTGATGTAGGATAATATCAGAAAAGAAAGAGAATTGGTAGAATAGCAAGAAGTTAATAGAATTAAGGCAAAAACAGATGAATAGGTAGAAAAGATATAGAATAGATCGAGAACGAAACAGAACTCTTAGAGAGGAGAAGAATTATAAAGGGAGAAAACTCAATAATCATTCAATACTCAGTCATTATTTGAAAAGCAATTACATAGATACCTGTTTATAATAGGCAATTAAACACAACTAGAAAACTAAATAAAAATAAAAAACTAATGAAAACGGGAAATATAAATCTAGTTACTCAAAAATTAAAATAAACCTAACTCATAATAGCAATAATAATATTCCTAAATACTCATTTCCTATTCGGCATCAATCCTGGGGTTATAAAACTCGACTCCGGTGAGTTAAAACTCATATATATCATAAACTAACAATTTGAAGCGGAGGAAAATCGGCAAGCAAAAGTCTTAAAGCTTGATGGATATATAGGATCTGAATTGTTTGCACTTGTTATACTCTCTCGGGAGCACAGGATGCATTTGAACACCTTGCTTCTCCAAAAATTCACACATATTGAAAACTAGTCCAACAGTCATATTAGAAAGAAAATCAAAGAAACATGCATTGGATCCAAGTGAAGCAAGAGACACATTGGGAAGTGTAGATTGAGGGGACTAGAATCAATTGGTAAAAAGAATAGGATCACTAAGTTGTGAAGCTACAATTGACGCAGCTAAGGGTTCCTCAACATAGTTCTCACAAAAGTCCTTAAATGCCTTGGCAAATTGTGTAAGAGTAGTTATAAGGTTTGTTCATGCTCCTCCTAAATTACCTTAGTTCTTTCAACTTATGCTGTATTTCTTTGAAATCATTGGCAATTTCATCCTATTTCGCAGCAAAGTCATCAATTCCGGTAACCAACTTATCTAAAGTAGACTTACCATTATGATTTTCAATATTGCTAACACGGCTAACAGTAGGGTGTATAACATGGTTTCGAAGGACCTATGATCGTAGTAATATTGGTTATCATATATGGATCATGATAAGATTGGGCATAGGAGTAGTGGTCACGATGAGTTATGGTATTTGGTAATAATATTGGTAAAAGTTATTTGGGAAATTCATATTTAATGGATCAGGATTGGCTTTTTTCTCTTTTTTCCCATCTGGGGAAGCTTTTGTTGAGTTTGCAGTGTTCTTAATTTTGACGTTAAAGGCTACCAATGCTTTTAGGAAAGGAAAATTTTCTGGTGGGAATATAGTGTAGAATATAAGATATTTTTGGCAAAAAAACACCCTTTTTACCCTTTCCCTTATGTGCTGTAATTTTGACATGCGCTTATAATGAGAACTGAATTATTTGGGATTTCTTTTCGTGCTATTTTTTGTTGTAGTTTGAACTGTTTTTGAGCAGTTGGATCTTTCCTGCTAATTTATTAATCAGAATTGGCCTTGAAACCAGCTTCCTCCAATCTTTGATAATGTATATTCCCTGCCACAAGTTTTAAATTTGAAATATAATATTATTTATGCAGTTTACCTGGTTGAGAAGGCTTATGTTGCACTTGTAATGAATATATTAATGCCAAGGATAATTGGATTTTAGAGTTCTTTGGAGACACTGAACGCTTTTTTTTTTTTTAAATCCAAAATCTTCATTAGGAAGACATTGTCTCCCTGTATGGTTATATATTTTAATCCAAAATCTTCATCATGAAGACAATGTCTCCCCTGTATGGCTACATACTGCTGCATTCCCATTTTCCCTCTCCTTTTTAGTTCTCCTGCTACATCTGATATGTATTCCTGCAAGTGCAGGTGGTGGAGTGTGGGCAGTATGCCCTGTTGTTTTCTCCATTAGCTATTCCTGTGGTATTTTCCATTCCATTGTTACCTCGATCCTGTCTGTAACTACTCTGTACACATTCATTACCGCGGCATTTGGTTGTGCTGGCACACCTCCAAGTATATTATGGGGCAGCTACCCAACTGTGGGGAAAGACCACCTCGAAAACTATACATTTTGTCAGTACTGCTCAAAGCCAAAGTCACCTAGAACTCATCATTGTCGTTCTTGTGGAAAGTGCATACAAGACATGGATCATCACTGTCCATTTGTAAGTATTTACACCTCAATTTGGAGACATGTTGAAATGGAAACTTTTTTTTGGATAATAAGTGCCACTTTGAACATGTTAGCATTTAACTTCTGACAAATGAGAATTTTTAGTAGGAAGATTTTGGAAAAATGAGGTTAAATTATTTGGATATCACCATCAACTGATGTAATCTTGTTAGTATCTAATGCAAGTACTTTGGTTGGTCTCAGAAGTAAGTTCATAAATGCTTCAAACAAAGTTGTCATCAGCTAGTGGTGATTTTTTTTTTCCTCTATCGTATTTTGTGTTTTTAATTTATATTTCCTTAGAGAAATATTGACCATCAGCCGAGTGTTTGGTTAAAATCTTAAAATTTAGACAACTGTAATGAAGTAAGCTGCAGCTTTGTCAGGGATAAAAGAAATCCATAAGACACAGATTATTAGTTGGCATGAAATAGCTTGACAATTTGCTTTTGTCCTTAATGAAACATTGGTATTAAGATAAGAGTTAACTACTAATTAGCCTGGTGGAGTTTACCTTAAAGATTTTAAAAACCTAGTTGAGACCTCTTTATTTTGATGCAACTGTATTAAAATGTGGATATGCATCCGTTTGGTCGTTGATCCATTGTTGTTTTATCTAACAGGTGTGCTCACCTGCATAATGTGCTGTACTGCTAACTTTGTCAATTTAGTCACTGCTAACTTTGTAAATACTCAATTATCAGAGATTAACTGATGTCAATAAGAAAAACTGCTGAAAATGTTGACCAGACTCTCGCAACTTTCAATTTCTTTTTTCCTCATGAATTTATGAATGTCTTGCTCCATAACCATTATGCAGATAGGGAACTGCGTTGGTGCAGGGAATCACCGGCACTTCATTGCCTTCCTCATTTCAGCCGCCATCAGTATGATCTACGTTGCTTTTGTGTGTACCTATGCGGGTCTACACGTATGGCCATCATTATCATACAGATCCCACGTTAATGGTTATAACAGCAATATGGCTTTAAGAGCTCTCAAAGAGATCATATTTGCTTTGTTGAGATCTGCAGTGCTTCTTTCCGCTAGAGGGCTTGTTCTTGTATATCTTTTTGTTTCAAGTGTTTCAGTGGAGTTAGGATTAAGCGTACTTCTCTGGCAGCAGCTCTGTTATATTTACGAGGGGAAGACCTACTTGAGTCATCTCAGCTCTCGCGGAAACAACAATGTTGGAGAAAGAGGTTGCCAAAATCTCTCTCGTTTCTTCGGTTGCCCTTACTATTTTCCGAGATTCTTACCAAATTTTCAGAAGATACACAAGAAGTGATAGGCGTATGTACGTAGCATGAGATCAGGCTCGCTTTTTTTTTTTTTGCCTTTCTACTTTTGTTTTCTTATTTTATCAAATAGCGGCCATAAGCAAAGTATTATTTCTTGTTTATATACTGTACAATGAGGTGTGCTTTGTTTAGACTGCAGCTTTTTATTTAGTTCTTTGTAACCGAAAAGGAGAAAAGAAGGAACAGTTCTTTTCGTGGATTTTTTTTTTATTTTTAAAAAGATAGGAATAAAACTTTTATGGAAGATCAAAATCTGAACTATAAATAGCAGAAGATGATCGGGCATTCTTAAAGAAATAGACACGAAAATAAATCACAACCATTATCTGAAAGAACGAACACAAATCTAAACACAGGTAAACAAAGTGTCTTTTCAGCTAAGAGTAATTTAGACGAAAGAAAAAGGGAAAATCCTTGAATTACTTCGCCACCGAAGCCAAAAAGGATGTAAAAGCTTTCTTGATTTCTCCTACAGTGTGCAAATCCAGCTGTTTTTCTTGGAGTATACGGTCATTAATTTCCAGTCAAATAACCGAGAAGATTGCCACAACCACAAAATTCCACTTCCTAGCTGCCATGTTACTATTTCCTAAACCTCATCTCGCACTTTCCTTATGTTTAATACACTGTACAAAGACTCTATATTGCATTAATTAAAAGGTATTTAGTTGTCCTTTTCTATAATATTATTTAACATGGAGAGTATTATTCAAAAGAAGGGGGAAAAAAGTATGTATTACATAATACCACCTCACTTTTTCTGTATTTAACTTCTCTCTCGTCACTTTCTTTTTTCTTAATTTCTCTCTCCCTTTTTTTCCTTGTCACTTTATTCTTTCTAAAAGTGGTATTTTTCTAAAATTTAATTTAGAGAGTGCTATTTTTAAAAAATAATATTTTCTAAATAATTTTTGAAATGTTATTTTTTTCTAAACAAACTTCTAAAAGTGGTATTTTTCAAAAATCAGCTTCTTATTCAACATCTTAATACAATGCAAAACCAAATATAGTATTATAATAGAACAATACAATACAATATAATATGGCCCAATACATAATAATATAATACGCACACCAAACTTGACCTTAGTGTATAGGTCGTGAAAGATTGGATACTTGTTTTTGCATTGTAGTGTGGCCAAATCATTATGGTGTAAATTGTTGATAGAAACAGAATTTGCTTTTATGTCCTGAAAGGTGTAAAACATTAAGAGGAAATTTGATTTTTCCTAGTAATTTTTCAAAATAAATGAAAAATCTCAGAATTTGAGATTGTTCTAAAAAAATTTCAGATTCAATTATAAAAATACCACTTCAAAATATTTAGAAAAGTATTACTTTTATTAATTGATGAGATACCTAAAGTAGCTAGTCGAGTTACCAGAGGTAACTTGATCTATTGCTTAAAGTAAGTAGATTGGTTACCGTGAGTAACTTAACTGATTACCTCGATTATCATTAAAAAATACCAATTTTGAAGAAAAATGATACTTTTCAAAAAATTTTAAAAAATATTATTTGTCTAATAAAAGTTTTTTAAAATAACATGTTTATAAATCAATCTGGGATTGCTCAAAAAAATCAGCCCATATGGGATTTTTCAATTTTTGGTTTTTTCGGCTTGAAATTTTGTAAGAAGCCCAAGCATTAATGATTCGGAAGGCCCATTGCTCAGCCTAGGGAGTTCGGTATGATAGGGGCAGGTCGGAATACAAACAAGAGTATTTATAAGAAATATCCTTTTTCTAAGATCAAGTTAAAAAATGACCTTTTTTTACACCTATTTAATAAATAACTGTTCTATAAATTTATTTTGATAAATGGCCATTTTATTTTATTGTAAGTAAATCAATTTTGTATGAAGTACATCAATTTTTTAAAACATAAATCAATATATTTTGATACACTAAATATGAAAAATGGTTTTTAACAAATATATTTTGATAATTTTTAAATAATTTTTAAAATTCAACCATTTTTAAAAAATGGTTTTACTGATCTAAAATTCAGTCATTTGGCTAAAATTCCTAAAAACAAGGCAAGTCAGAATGACACGGCCTAATCAACTCTTTTCAAAAGGAATTTCTTACAAAATTCTAAGCCTAAAATACCAAAAATTGAAATATTTCGGATAAGCTGAACTTTTTGAAAAATCGAGATTTGATTAAGAAAACTATCATTTTTTAAAAAAAAAAATTTAGAAAACTTTTTTCATAAATATTTAGAAAAATACCATTTTTCTTTTAAAAATTGGTAATTTTTATTGGTACTCGAGATAATCTATTAAGTTACTTAGGATAACCAATCTACTTACTTGGGATAATCGGTCAAGGTAACTTGATTGGTTATTTCAAATATTTCATAAATTAATAAAAAACGGTATATTTTTAAATAATTTTAAAAGTGATAGTTTTCTAAATAAAATCTGGGATTTTTCAAACAACTTCAAGGACTTTTCAATTTTTTTGAAGAATCCTATTTTGTAAATTTGATCTTTTTAATTGTTATTTTTCAAAAAAAAAAATGAAAAGTCCCATATTTTGAAATTGTTTAAAAAACTCCAGTTTCAAATTAGAAAAGTACCACTATTAAAAGTGTTTAGACAAATATCAGTTTTTATTAATTGATGAGAATTGGTCTACTGACTGTTATCTCGAGTTCCATTGAAAAATGTCAATTTTGATTTTAAAAAAAAAACAGTATTCTTCTAAGTAGTTATTTTGTTTTGAATAATTTCTACATAGTTATTAAAAGTGTCATTTTTCTAAAAGATTCTAAAAAAGAGATATGTTCTAAATCAATCTGGGATTTTTCCAAGAATTTACCCCATGATTTTTCAATATTCCGTACTTATACGAGGAAAAATAATCAGCAGCGTAATATTTTACTTTACTGTTACTGCACGATGAAAAATAAAGGGAAAAAAAAAACACGTTACAATTACTTGACCAGGGAGCAAAGTTTACTTCTTGCACAAGAGAGCTCAGGATTAAAATAATTCTAAAAAAATAAAAGCGACATGTTTCATTGCCAACAACAAAAAAAAAATTGCATTGCTTGCTAGAGCCGTTTTGTCAGAGTTTGTCATGTACTGCCTTCTTTAACATTTTTCAGTGAATAAAACTGCTACATAACATCAATCCAAAAAACTTTCCGAATTCTCATCATTTTTTGAGAGAAAAAAAAAAGATGTTATTAGAAAAAGAAAGGGTTTATAGAGGTCCCCAACCTTTCCTCCATGTATTAATTAGATCCTACTTCTTTGTTTTGTAGCTTTTAATGGGAAATTAGGTTAAATATGCATTATAAGAGGCATATTTTGGCACATATGCTTCCCTCAATAAAATTCTGAAAAATATGCATATACCCACCTGAAATGTCACTTCTGCCCTTTATAATTGGTTTATAATGTATATGTCGCTCTTCTCCTCTTTAACCAAGC
>JXTB01000556.1:199426-255397 GCA_002914805.1 Parasponia andersonii | reverse complement strand
CTGAGCAAAACTTTTGCAAATTAGTCCCCACAATATTTTATCCGAAAAATTGGTAAATTGTCCAAATTACCCTCGAAAATTCCGGGTTTTTACAATTAAGTAGACGAGCATTGTACATATATAACCCATTAAAAACAAAATCGCATTTGACGATGAGCGACTATAATATCAATAGTACAAGTTAATTGACACGCCTTTTAAAGCTCAGTCATATTCTTTCAGTGTTAACCCTTAGACTAAAGCGACTAGGTAAATACTAATAGGACCTTAAATACAAAACTTTGACATATTGATAATCTAATGACATATAATTTTTGTGATCTGAAATCCGATTATAAAGGTTAGAAGTTCAGTGAGAAGTACATGATGGGAATGGTGGTAGATTCCTTTGCGAAAGGTTTGTCATGGCGCAACTGTCGGTCCAAGCTGCAGAGCTGGTTGCCAAAAGAGATCAAGGATTGAGTTTTTGTGCAACTTTTGGTCTCAACAAAACCTTTGTTGAAGGGGATTCTCTCTCTAGTCTCTTCTATCCAGTGCTAATTGTAAGGGTGCCACTTGTTGTTTTGTTTATTATTCTCACAAGATAGCGGCTCATTCTCTTTCATGTTTATGTTTTACTTATTTGGTTGTGATTGTTTTTGAGTTGTTAGCATCCTTTGTTTCTCGCTATTTTTTAGCTGATTCTGATCAATAAAGTTTCTTGGACTTGTTGCCTTTCCAAATAAATAAATAAAAATTGAGTCCAATTATACAAGGAATTAATCTATGAGTAATTATTGATCAGCAATTTATTTTTAACTAGCTGCTGCAAAAGTGACGATAGTGACTAGTTGGGAGTAGCAGCGCTATCTGAGAGAGTCAACCTGAACGCCCCACCTGAACATTGTTAAATGAAAGGAAAAATGATGGGGCCATGGCTATATCTTGGAGTTAGGTATATAAAAAAAATGTTGGTAATTAAAAAGCACGTATGTGTATTTTTTTTTTTTGTTTGTTACCCTGAGACTTTTTTTTTTTGGATAATTAAAAAGCACGTATGTGTATATGTTTAGCACCACACACCAAGCCTCAAAATTTGTGTGCGCACTTTTATTAATGTCATGCCAAAGAATATTAACTCTTTTTTTTAATGTAATTTGAATGTGTTTTTTTTTTCGGTAATTTAATTTGAAATGTTATTCATGTACATTTGGTATGTACAAATAACGGAATTAATACTTAGAACTAGAGAGTAGAGACTAACCCAGAGAGAGACTATATCATGAATGTATATATTTGTGCTACAAGCTAATAATTGTATACCTCGATCTGCTCTACTAATTATTTATTAAGTTTTATCTAGCTGACCTAGTTAATTTTATGAGTGAGCAGATTTCAAGAATGGGAAATTTATATTATTAAGGATTTTTGGTATATTTTGATCCTTATATTTTTTGGTGATTGGTAAAATAGTCCTTGAATTATTATTTTTAGTAATTAAGTCCCTAAGTTTTAAATTTTTGTCAATTATTTCGTGAGTAATTATTAAAATACTGGATCGAATTAAGTATTTTCAAGTCACATGCAAGATTTTTGTATGTCAAAATTAATAGTTTATTGATATTAATTAGAATTGAATGGAAAATGACTAAAAATTAACAATATTTAACAACATAATATAAAAAATTAAAAAAATAGAAATTTTTAAAAATTTAAAATTTCTCTTAAAATTTCTTTCAAATCCCTTCCAAGCTAATTAATGTTGGTAAAATACTAATTTATTTCATGTTTAATTTCATGAAAAATTTTAATATCAACAAATAAAGAGAACTTAATTGTCCAAATTTTTAAAACTGGACTTAATTGCCAAATAATTAATTTAGGGACCATTTTACCAATCTGTAAATAACGCAGGGAAAAACTCTATTATTAATTGCTAGGAATCTCATCTGTTATATTTTGTCTCCCTTTGTGTCACGACCCAAAACCCGGGCTAGTGGCAGAAGGGGAATTTCACAACGGTGGGAAATTCCTTAATTTATTTGAAAAGTGTCAAAAGTTCTAGTTTTTATAAAAACAGTCCATTTAAATAAAATAATCGAAATTCTATCCCGTGAACCACTCTCACAGTTCGTATACACCATCAAATATAAATCGAACAATTACTTAAAAACATGAAATTAAATACAAAACCCAGCATCATCATCATCCACTAAAAAGTCAAATACCAGAATAGCATACATAAGTTTACAGACAAAATAGAAAGCAGTAATCTTGATTCAATGCTAACACAAAATCCAAATAGTCCAAAGACTACGACAATAAACTCCTAGCATTACCAAGAGACGAACTGTAATCAGGATGACCTCTTACTCCTCTTGATCATCAAGATCGCAATGGACACCACTTGAGGAGGAAGGTAGGGGGTGAGCATACAATGCCCAGTAGGAAAATAGTTACCTCGAGGAAAAACAGTTCAGTGATGTGAATCTCCTGCATGGTTAGTTCAAATCCAAAACATACACACACGTATATATACATATATATATATATATATATATATAATCTAGACCGGGAGCCAATATATATATAACAGTGTAATCAAAACCATCACTCCATATGCACATGACACAAATCAACCCATACCCATGAGCTCACATCCTCTCATCTGTGGGAACCCAGGTTGATGGCACTAAGTGTACCTAACAGCCTGCCTAATACCTAAGCCCATACCCGGAGGGGACACCCATGTGTCGCCTACCAAATCTGGAGGGGCAACCGAATTGTCTACACCTGCCAAATAGGGAGGTAATCAGAAGTAACAAGACCTCGCACGAGTTTACGGACTTTCACCGATGGTGGGGCACGTGGCGCCACAGTGTAAAACCCACGATGCTAACACGGTGCTCATGTATGATGCTATGACGCGTGCAATATAGAAGTGAAGTGTAAAAACTACTGTACTCTGGATTTTCATTAAAACATGTATAATAGGGTTTTATAGAAAAACGGGCAGCATAACGGCCCTATTTTTGATATACCCAAAATAACCTGCACACAGCAAATTCCCAGAGCAGTACAGTATATATATCATACAACCAGATTTCCATCACATATAATTCAAATCATTAAAAACACACTTGTTCTTATATGCTGCAGAAAATAAGTTTTAACTCAAAAATGGTATAAAACGAAGGTTACTAAACTCCTACCTTAACAGAATAGCGATACCACGCTATTGAGTCCTTAAGGTATCATTGACGATCGCCCGAAGGGTCGGGATCCAATTCCAAGCCCTCGATCGTCCTCGTACGAAAAACCAACTTTCTCACCGAAGCTTCAATTCCACAAACGGACTTCTTCACTGAATTCCTAGCACCCAAAATAACTAGGTCAGATATATAATTTGTCCAATTCGGGTATGGGTCCACACCGGACCGGTGGCACGTAAAACGAGACAAAATCTCGACCGTCCGATCTCGATTTTCGTGCCGATCACCAAACCACACAATATATATATATATATATATATCAAACTTCTCCATTTTCCGAGTACATTCCAAAAATGCAGTCAAAAACACAATCCAATGGCCGGATCGAGAACAACAACTATAAACTCGAAATGACCAAAAATGACAACTTTCAATCCGGACAAAATGGAGTTGAGATATATATATCTTGATGATCCTTGCGACGATACAAATCCAACGGGACCAGTTTGAGGCCGAATGGTGGCCAGAATCGTCGCCGGTGACGGAAAAATCGAAAAAGCTCAAATCGGCTTCTATGGCTTTTCCCGGCGAACCAAGCAGTGGCAGCGAGCGGCGAGGGGCGGCGGAGGTTCGTGGCAGCTTGGCGAGTCGATGCCGGTCAGTGGGCGGCCCAGACGGTGGCTGGGCGGCGGTCCGGCGGTGGTGCGGCTGAGAGATCCGAGAGAGGAGAGAGAATGAGATTTTCGGGGGGAGAGAGAGAGAGAAGAAGAGAGGGGATTGGTTGAGCAGGGCCACGTGGCCCAACCTTATAGGGCTGTGCAATTTTTCAGAAATTGCACATAAGTCCCCAAAATTTCAAATCTCTATCAATTTAGTCCCTCAAAAGTTGCAATTTAGTCCCTCTGTACAAAACTTTTGTAAATTAGTCCCCACAATATTTTATCCGAAAAATTGGTAAAATGTCCAAATTACCCTCGAAAATTTCGTGTTTTTACATTCTCCCCTCTTTATAAGAATTTCTTCCCGAAATTCAAAATACAAGTCAAGGTTTTTCATCACAATACAACTTCTAACTGAAAGTTAAACAAATGAGGGTACTTCTCGTACATCTCCGTCTCGAGTTCCCAAGTAGCCTCGTCTTCTTTGTGATGTTCCTAAAGCACCTTGACAAGTGGTATCTCTCTGTTGCGAAGCACCTTCAACTCTCTAGCCAACAAGCGAATAGGCTGCTCTTTATAGGACACATCCTCTTGGATCGGTACATACACGTACTGAACAACATGAGATGGGTCCGGTGTGTACTTCTTCAACATCGACACGTGAAACACAGTATGCACGTGACCTAACTGTGCAGGTAGATTCAAGCGATACGCTACTGGTCCAATTCTCTCTGTGATCTCAAAGGGACCAATACACCTCGGAGCAAGCTTACCCTTAACTCCAAATCTTATAACATCTCACCTTGGAGTCACTTTCAAGAATACGGAATCACCAGTATCGAACTCTACCTTACGCCTCTTCAGGTCAGCATAACTCTTCTGGCGACTCTGAATCTCTTTGAGTCTCTCTTAGATATCTTTGATCTTCTCAGTAGTCTCCTCAATCAGTTCAGGTCCGAGAGTAACATGCTCTTTTGATTCTGTCCAACACAAAGGCAATCTACACGGCCTCCCTTATAACACTTCATATGGAGCCACACCCACACTGATCTGGTAACTATTATTGTAAGCAAATTCCACCAAAGGAAGATGATCATCCCAGTTCCCACCAAAATCCAGTATGCAACAACGTAACATGTTCTCAAGAATCTGAATGGTCCTTTCAGACTGACCGTCTGTCTCAGGATGGTGAGCTGTACTGATATCCAACTGCGTACCAAACACTTTCTGCAAGGCTCTCCAAAACTTAGAAGTAAACCTTGGATCTCTGTCAGATTCTATGCTTGAAGGCACACCATGTAAGTGTATGATGTTCTCCACATACAGTCTACTGAGCTTAGTAAGAGAGTAGTCCATCCGGATCGGTATAAAGTGAGCACTTTTCGTTAACCGATCGACTATCACCCAAACTACGTCATTCTTCCTCAAGGTCTTTGGCAAACTAGTCACGAAGTCCATCGTGATCTTGTCCCACTTCCACTCCGAAATTGGCAACGGCTGAAGTAATCCAGCTGGCCTCTGGTATTCAGCCTTGACTTGCTGACAAGTCAAACACTTAGCCACAAAAGTAGCCACATCTTTCTTTATTCCTTTCCACCAATACTGCTGTTTCAAGTCCCGGTACATCTTAGTACTACCTGAATGTACTGCGAACCTTGATTTGTGAGCCTCTGTTAGAATAGTTTCTCGAAGATTAGGATCATTAGCTACAGCCAATTCCCATTGAAAAGCAAGAACCCTTCCCGGTTAGTGCTCTAACCATCTAACTGTTCACCATTTCAAAGTCGGTTCCAGGTTGTCCTCAACTCCCTGTCTTGCCACTGACTCTGCTGGACAGTCTGGAGAAGAGATGGTGAAATCACAATGTTGCTCAAGTAAGCAACACCTTTATTCTCGAAGTACTGCAAGTTGTAATCTCCAATCGCAACTGAGTTCTTCCAATCTTCAAACACCAGTGTAGCTAGTGCACCACGAGGCTTCCTACTCAGTGCATCGGCTACAACATTTGCCTTACCAGGATGGTACTATAGGTCAAAGTCATAATCCTCCATATACTCAACCTATATTCGCTGTCTCAAGTTCAAATTCTTCTGGGTAAAGAGATACTTCAAACTCTTATGATCGAAGAATATGTCGAACTTCACACCATACAAGTAACATAGCCAAATCTTCAAGGCAAAGATCACTGCTGCAAGTTCCAGATCATGGGTGGGATAGTTCCTTTTATGTGGCTTCAACTGACGATAAGCATAAGCCACAACTCGACCATTCTGCATCAAGACACACCCCAAACTCATATTTGAAGTATCGGTATACACCACATAAGGCTCATTACTGTCAGGAACAGTAAGAACAGGTGCGGTGGTTAAACTCTGCTTCAATCTGACAAAAGTTTCTTCACTCTCGTGATCCCAAACAAACTTGACGTCCTTCCTGGTCAACTTCATCAAAGGCAAAGCAATTCTCGAGAAATCTTGCACAAAACGACGGCAGTAGCCTGCCAACCAAGGAAACTACGTACCTCTGTCACATTTCTCGGTCTTTCCCACTCCAGAACAGCTTCGATCTTAGCAGGATCGACTGAAATACCTTCGTGAGAAATCACATGGCCCAAGAACTTCACTTTTGACATCCAAAAGTCACACTTCGATTTCTTGGCATACAACTGATGATCTCTTAAGGACTTGAGTACTATCTCCAAATGTTCAGCATGCTCTTCTCGAGTCTTGGAATATACCAGTATATCATCAATGAACACAACCACAAAATGATTCAAAAACGGCCTGAAAATCCGATTCATGAGATCCATAAAAGCTGCGGGTGCATTCGTTAAATCAAATGGCATCACCAGAAACTCAAAGTGACCATATCGGGTTCTGAATGCTGTCTTCAGTATATCATACTCCCTTATCTTCAATTGATGATAACTGGATCTCAAATCGACCTTGGAGAAGAATCATGAACCACCGAGTTGATCAAACAACTCATCTATCCTTGGCAAAGGATATTTGTTCTTCACTGTCAACTGGTTCAACTTCCGGTAATCTACACAAAGTCTCAACAAACCATCAGCTTTCTTCGCAAACAAAACAGGAGCACCCCAAGGAGAAGTGCTATTGTGAATAAAGCCCTTGGAAAGCAGATCGTCCAATTGTTCTCTTAATTCTTCCATCTCAGCAGGTGCCATGCGATAGGCCGGAATAGAAACTGACTGAGCTCTAGGAACTAGTTCAATACAGAACTCGATCTCCCTATCAGGTGGTAACTTCAGTAAGTCTTCAGAAAACACCTCCGAATACTCACACACCACCGGAATCCATAGGTCTTGATCGTCTGTCCTCACCTTACCATCCATGGTAAACAAGTTCCCATAACACTCAAGTTTCTTTCTTCCACCCATGCACGCTTTCTGAACAGGACTAGGCTTCAACGGACTCATCCCAGCCTGATAGACAGTAGGATATCCATCACTAGGAAAAAAGTCACCCGCTTCTTATGATAGTCCACAATGGCTCGATACTTCGACAACCAATCCATACCGAGTATCACGTCATACTGTCCCATCGGCAACACAATCAAATCAGCAAGAAGCTTCCTATCACCAATCACAACCCGACAAGACTTACACGCACTAGACACATCGGCCATTCCTCCCAAAGATGTACCCAATGATAATACATAATCCAAATCAGAAAATTTCAACCCCAACAGTTGAGCAAACAATAAGGATATGAATGAATGGGATGCACCAGTATCAAACAAAACATGTGCCTAAGAGTGTGAAAGAAGGGTCATACCATCAACAACACCTTGGCCGGTGTGATCCTGAGTATCGTCTGCCCCAGTAAAATTATAGGCTTGGCTAGTCACTTTTCCTTTCCCTTTGTTGCCTCTTCCCTGGCCAGGACGGCTACTACTGGACCCTGGACCACTATGCCATGTCCACGCCCACCCTGACTCCCTGAAGCCTGAGGATCTGAAAATTCTGAGTGAAACCCTGAGGGCGGTACTGATGCTGATAAGGTTGAGGAGAAGTAAAAGCCTGCGAAGCACCCTATGACTGTTACGGCCTTGCCTAAGTGCTCTGATATGAAGCAGAACCTGACTGGCTCTTCTGCGGTCCTCCCTGAGAAAGAGGAGATTTCTGCAGATGGTTGGGACACTCCTTCTTCTGATAACCCTGCTGGCCATAAACAAAACATCCTCCATACGAACTACCTCTGCCACCCCCAAAAGAACCACTACTATTTGAGCTGTCACTGCTCGGAGTACCCTGGGCTGACCACTGCCCCTGGTTCCTTCTGGTGGCTTTCCTATCATTTTCACTCCATTGGTTCCTCCTGGAATCCAAACTTTCTTCGATAGCTTTTGCCCGCTGGGCAACCACTGCAATCTCAGGAAGAGTGTGGAAAGTCTGAGTGCCAATTCTGTTGTAAATATTCCGATTCAGACGACTCTTAAACTTAGCAACTCGGTACTTCTCACTCGTACCTGGTCCAAGAGCAATACTTGCCAACTCAGTAAACTCTATCAGGTACTCATTCACCGTTCTGTTACCTTAGGTCAGAGTCTCAAATCGGTTCACAACTTTATCCTGTTGATTCTCATTGGCATACTGGGCCTTAAAAATCCGTTCAAAGTCTTCCCAAGTCAAGCCCACTACATCTTGCATCCGTTCCACTGTTTCCCACCAACGAATGGCACTCCCCGTCAAACGGGTAACAGCAAACACAGCCCAAAACTCAACCTCAGTACCAAGGGCTCGAAAGTGACTCTCCATCTCATGCAACCAAGCAATTACCGTGAGAGCTTCTGGTCTACCATCAAAGTGCCCTGGCTGAAGACGCATGAATCGTTGAAGGTGATCAGCCTGATCCAACTGATGTTCCCTCGGAGCTGGAGGCTGATAGTCTGGATTGCTCATCTGGACGAATGCATGCTGCATTGCCTCGATCAGATGAGTGAAATCCAGACGAGGAGGTTCGGCATCCGGCTAGTGCCTCGGAACTCTTCTAGGAGGCATCCTTAAAGTCTGAAACAATATGCCAAACTGTTAGTGCGATAATGATGAATGCTTGTCATAAAAATCAACTTCAATCTAGTTTAATAGTGATATGTCCGAACTGTTGAACTCAAAGCTCTGATACCAAAAATTTCTGTCACAACCCAAAACCCGGGCTAGTGGCAGAAGGGGAATTTCACAACGATGGGAAATTCCTTAATTTATTTGAAAAGTGTCAAAAGTTCTAGTTTTTATAAAAACAGTCCATTTTAAATAAAATAATCGGAATTCTATCTCGTGAACCACTCCCACAGTTCGTATACACCATCAAACATAAATTGAACAATTACTTAAAAACGTGAAATTAAATACAAAACCCAGCATCATCATCATCCACCAAAAAGTCAAATACCAGAATAGCATACATAAGTTTGCAGACAAAATAGAAAGCAATAATCTTGGTTCAATCCTAACACAAAATCCAAATAGTCCAAAGACTACGACAACAAACTCCTAGCATTACCAAGAGATGAACTGCAATCAAGATGACCTCTTACTCCTCTTGATCACCAAGATCGCACTGGACACCACCTGAGGAGGAAGGTAGAGGGATGAGCATACAATGCCCAGTAGGAAAATAGTTACCTCAGGGAAAAACAGTTCAGTGATGGGAATCTCCTGCATAGTTAGTTCAAATCCAAAACATACACACACGTATATATATATATAATCTAGACCGGGAGCCAATATATATACAACAGTGTAATCAAAACCATCACTCCATATGCACATGACACAAATCAACCCATACCTATGAGCTTACATCCTCTCATCTGTGGAAACTCAGGATGATGGCACTAAGTGTACCTAATAGCCTGCGTGATACCTAAGCCCATACCCGGAGGGGACACCCATGTGTCGCCTCGCCTACCAAACCTGGAGGGGCAACCGAATTACCTACACCTACCAAATGGGGAGGTAATCAAAAGTAACAAGACTTTGCACGAGTTTACGGACTTTCACCGACAGTGGGGCACGCGGCGCCACACTGTAAAACCCATGATGCTAACACGGTGCTCATGTATGATCCTATAATATGTGCAATACAGAACTGAAGTGTAAAAACTATTGTACTCTGGTTTTTCATTAAAACATGCATAATAGGGTTTTATAGAAAAACGGGTAGCATAACGGCCCTATTTTTGATATACCCAAAATAACCTGTACACAGCAAATTCCCAGAGCAGTACAGTATATATATCGTACAACCAGATTAATATCACATATAATTCAAATCATTAAAAACACACTTGTTCTTATATGCTGCAGAAAATAAGTTTTAACTCAAAAACGGTATAAAACGAAGGTAACTAAACTCCTACCTCAACAGAATAGCGATACCACGCTATTGAGTCCTTAAGGTATCATTGACGATCGCCCGGAGGATCGGGATCCAATTCCAAGCCCTCGATCGTCCTCGTGCGAAAAACCAACTTTCTCACCGAAGCTTCAATTCCACAAACGGATTTCTTCACTGAATTCCTAGCACACAAAATAATTAGATCAGATATATAATTTGTCCAATTTGGGTCTGGGTTCACACCAGACCGGTGGCATGCAAAACGAGACAAAATCTCGACCGTCCAATCTCAATTTTCGTGCCGATCACCAAACTACACAATATATATATCAAACTTCTCAATTTTCCGAGTACATTCCAAAAATGCAGTCAAAAACACAATCCAATGGTCAGATCGAGAACAATAACCATAAACTCGAAATGATCAAAAATGGCAATTTTCAATTCGGGGAAAATAGAGTTGAGATATATATACTTTGATGATCCTTGCGACGATACGAATCCAACGGGACCGGTTTGAGGCCGAATGGTGGCCGGAATCGTCGCCGGTGATGGAAAAACCGAAAAAGCTCAAATCAGCTTCTATGGCTTTTTCCAGCGAACCAGGTGGCGGCAGTGAGCGGCGAGGGGTGGCGGAGGTTCGCGGTAGCTCGGCGAGTCAACGCCGGTCAGTGGGCGGCCCGGACGGTGGCTGGGCGGCGGTCGGGCGATGGTGCGGCCGAGAGATCCGAGAGAGGAGAGAGAAGGAGATTTTCGAGGAGAGAGAGAGAGAAGAAGAGAGGAGATTGGTTGAGCAGGGCCATGTGGCCCAACCTTATAGGGCTGTGTAATTTTTCAAAAATTGCACATAAGTCCCCAAAATTTCAAATCTCTATCAATTTAGTCCCACAAAATTTACAATTTAGTTCCTCTGTACAAAATTTTTGTAAATTAGTCCCCATAATATTTTATCCGAAAAATTAATAAAATGTCTAAATTACTTTCGAAAATTCCGGATTTTTACACTCTGCGTATATCCCTTATGGGGTTGCTCACCCTTCTTTCTGGTACATACATCACCAGTGCTATAGAATGTTTGCACCTTCGAGAAAAGATCATTAGTCATTACTCCTCCAGCCCAATATTGCCATCTCATTTGAAATCTGATATCAACATGTTGAAACTAATGCAAATTTAACCAATCCAAACTCGAGATCAACACACAGACTCTATATTAATTATACTCCAATTAAGTCATACTCTACGAATTAATCATATATATATATATATGTATATATATATATACATATTTTGGCTAGAAAATTTAAAGCGTACCATTTTGAATCTGATCAGGGAAGATATGATTCGGTCCATACAAATAATCTATTTCGGTTGAACTTGAATTTTGTCGTTTTAGTCAGGATCGCACGAGCCTTATGATCATCAACTTTTTTTCATTTAATTCACACAAAATAATTTCAGATCTGGATTCAGTACTACCAGATTTCCAGCCAAACATAACTAACCTCAATTTCAAGACTATGAAGAAGAAAGGAATTAATGGAGGACTAATTAGTTAAAACTTATAATAAGTTAATATATATTGATACTACTATTACTACAAATAAGAAGAAAAATCATAAATGAGGATATTAACGCCATAGAGAGAATGGCATTTGATCATATTGATCAATGTGGAAATATATATACCACATACATGATTAACCGTAAAGAAACAAAAAAAAAAAAAAAAATAAAGAGAAAAAATGTAACTTTTTTTTAAAAAAAAATTCACAAAACGTACATAATTATCATTATTAATAGTACTAAAACCAGATTATAGAATAATATTGTCACTTCCTTGTCTAACTTTCTTCTTAATTTTACCACCAAGATCCGCAAGAACATTATGAGGAAACAACGATTCAATCTCACTTGAGAGATCGAGAAAAACCCGCCGGCGATTGGCCTTTCGCTTCGTCTTCGCAATCGTTGACTTGGGTTTTCTCGGGGCAGGCGGGCATGGGAGGACCACCGGGATTTTGTTATCCAAAGACGTCGGAGTCTTGAACCCATCATCGTTATTGTTATTATCACAGCCGTTACTGTTTTCCTGATCATCATGATCTGCGTCTCTGGTAATGAATTCTTCTACATGATGATGATGAGATGGAA
The DNA here is from genome assembly GCA_002914805.1 of Parasponia andersonii. Lineage (NCBI taxonomy): Eukaryota > Viridiplantae > Streptophyta > Magnoliopsida > Rosales > Cannabaceae > Trema > Trema andersonii. The sequence continues at coordinate 243,031 of JXTB01000556.1, read as the reverse complement.
TTTTGAGCTTTAAAGTCGAAACCAACATCTCGAATTTATCTTCTTTCTTTTCTAATTTGCTCTTTTCTTGCTTTTCACGAACTTCGGGATCTTCCTCGTCTTGTAAACAACATGTGAGTTGGTGTCGTTCATGCTGGATCAGTTCCAACGTGGGACGTCGTACCAAGAAATTGTTGAATTCCACTACATTCAGATCTTTCTCTGAAAGAAGCATCTCAGAATTGGATACACCCATGAACGAAATTGACTTTATAAACTGATCTGAATACATTTAATATATATAATAATATATATCGAAATTAACGAAATTCAAATTACGAAATTCAAATTGAGAACAAGGAGATTTGGATAGCAAGACAAAGATAAACAGATAAATTACAAGAACAAGATTCTAAGCCGGCTCTCTATCTATATAGCATAGACTTAAGACTTACTAGAAGCCTAGTTAGCTAGCTAAGACCGGTAAAAATTCAAAAGGATATATAGTTGAGAAAACGGTACATAACAAAGAATATAATCATGATATCAAATCTCACCACCTTCTTTTTTTTTTTTTTTTTTTTTGTGCGCGTGTTTGTGTGTGTTTTCTCTCTCTAAGCGTGTTTAGACTTTCGCCCTCAGGATGTTCTCGATGAAGAGAGAGAGAACGAGACAGAAAGACAGGGAAGATAGGAAGGCTTTGAAAACCCACTTCGGCGAAGGATCCGATGTAGCTACCATAATATACATGGCAATATATCTCACATTATAACACACACTCTCTCTCTCTCTGTTAATTTTTCTTTTCCTTTATTTATTTATTTATTTTGGTTGCTATAAGAGAGAAGAGTCAGCCATTAAACTAGATGGAAAATCTCGTTTAGGACAGTCGCTTTTTTGCTGTTTCTACGAACTTTGATGCAGCAATGCACGTGGTTTACTACAGGAAAAAAAAAACCCATTAGATGATAAGATGCATGTTTTTTTAGCCTCATGTGATTCTAATTTCTCGCGCGAGATGATCTCCCGAAGGAAAACTCAACCATGCATCCTTTGTTCTACACTTCTTTTTTAATAAATATGAAATATCCATATTTTTCTTCTACTTCTTCTTCTTCTTTTTTTTTTCCGATAAACTAATCTCAAATCTATCTGTTTTCATAATAATGTATATAAATTATTTTGCTAAATATATCTTTATATTTGATATAGTAAAGCAGATATACATACGATTAACCTAATATATTATTTGCTATCTCAAAAAGAAAAAATCCTAGTATTTTTTTTTACTTGCATTTCCTCCCAACAAAAAAGCCAGTGTCACTTTATTTGGAGGCCGGAGAGGAGGTTTCCTTTCTCCTTCTCTGGTCTCTTCTCCTCACCCTCTTCTTCCTTCTTCTTTCTGCTTCTTTTTTGTTTTTCTTTTTCAGTTTTAATAAATTCAGATCTAAATCTTTATAGTACCACTTTTTCTGTGGATTTTAGTCCGGTCCAGATATTAAATATGAGATTTCTTCTCAGATCTAGATTTATTTAGATCTAGATTTATTTAGTGGCCGATTTTTGTTTTGTTTTCTTTTTTATGGGCATAGATTTCAATTGGTGCTGGCCTCATATAGTTTACCCCACCAAGAATACTGTCAGGAACAAGTGTTGAAAATAATAAATTATTGGTAGTCTTTATTATCTCTTTTTTTTGAAGAATTAGGATAACTTAGTTGTATCTGTGATCTATTTTTTATCTCATTTCTTTGAGGAGTTTGATATTGTAATAATTTGGAACTTTTACTTCGATTAATGATATTGTTTTGAGAAGTTCGTTTATATGTATAAAAAAAGATATACATATATATTTTTTGAACAAAGATGTCAATTAATTTGTTTTATGTATTAAGCACATTTTATATATGATATAGTAAAACTAATATATACATGTATTTTGGAATTTGATAAACTCACTCATTTTGCTACAAAACAAATAGAGAAATTGATTAAAATGTGAAAAATGGTTATTTAGCTAAGAGTTCATTTCATAAAATACTTAATAATTTTTTATTTTTATTTTTTGAATTGAGAGAGAAAAAGAATTTTCACGTATATGAATTTAATAATTTTTTTCCCCAACCAAAAGGGAAACTAGTTGTAGTTTTCCTCGGAAAAATTTTCTTCTTGGACGCTTGCCTAGTCGGCTAATATTTTAGTTTCCGGCCGTATAGGAAATAGTACTACTACTGTCTAATATTTTAGTCCGTTTATTAATTTTTATGGACACAAATAATTAATCGACCTCCACTATGCATGGCCAAATTTGCTGAATCATGCACGTTTATAGGTTAATGTAGCTATAATTTGAGCTTTTTGACGTTGGACAAATTGTATGTTTCAGATTTCACAACTGCCCCATGGTATTGAAAATTGTATTTTGTTTCCCAAATTAAAGCAAGTGAACATTGGTCAAAATAAAATAGGTTTATTAATGCAAAAAGTTATGTATTCACCATTACCGGTACCATTTGGTGGATTAGATAAACTTCGGATACCCCTTCAGACTTTCTACTAATAATTAATCCAAATAATCTTACTTGATCTTTATCAAAACAAAACCTTACTTAACTATTTAATGACCATTATTGTAAAGACCACTTAGACCAATGTCAATAAACATGCAATGTCTCCATCTTAATTTAGTGGGTCGGATAAACTATATATATATATATATGGGCACCAATCTAGTAGGTATTTTTCTTTTTACTTATGCATAAGTATCAATTTGGCCAATGAAAATTTAGCATGCACATTTTTTTATTGTAAAAAGTTTTTTTTATTATAAAAAGTAAGAGAGAGAAAGAGCATTAATGATGCACGTCTTTTCATGCACTTCATTATAGCCATTGGATCACCTTCTAATGATGATTTAACGGCTAAAATAAAAATACATACGCATAGGTAAAAAAAAAAAACCTATTGGATTGGCAACATATATATATATATATATATGTTGCTAATTTTATGTATTTTTTTTAGTTATTAGATCATTGTTTAATAGTGATCTAATAATTATAATGAAGTGTATAAAAAAATATGCATCATTAATGTTATTTTTTTTAATATAAAAATTATACCAAAAAAAAATTATTGACCAAAATAATACATATATATAGGTAACAAAAAATATGCTAATATATATATATATATATCAAATTAATATCTATATCTATTTAGATTACGCTCTAACTAATTGTATAATTTGGGCGTACGTAACTAGTATCAATGCCCAAGTTTAACACTTTTTCTTTAACATGGGTTACATAATGGATGTTATCCTCCTTTATGTTCTCTTCCTCACCTTTTTATTGGCCTGTTTCGACAACTTTCCCAACTTAATTAATCAAAACTTAAAACTTACACCTTTACATTAATTAGTATTTTTTGCTATATATCATGTATTTTGAATAAACAATATTATATAACTTTACCTCTTAATATAGGCTTAGAATCTGCGCAATGTAATTATCCAATTAATTGGCGGAAGGATAAGTACTATCACCGAAAATATTACCAGAGTATGTTTTGATTACTCATGATCATTAAGTGAATTGTTAATTATGATGATCCTCAATTGCACTAAGTATATATAAATTAAAAAGTAGTAGTTAAGTTATTTGTAATTCAAGAGCCAAAGCACCAAATATAGTAAAATTTAAGAGTCGTATACATATACTAACTACCTCGGAAATCAAATATTACATTGATGGAGCAAGAAAAAAAATAGTAAAAAAGGGCAAATACTACAAGATCACACCACTAATTGATTAATATATTATTGAATTGTCTTTTGCCATTATTGACCTGCGTGACCAATCTTGGCTGACCATTGTCGTGGGACTCACGCAGATCCCACAATAGATCCTACAGCAATAGACGGTCCAGATTAGCCAAACATGTTAGTTGCGTCTAACTTTAGCATAATTCCAAAAGTAATAAGCTACACATGTAAAATCCCAAATTTTCAAAGCATATATTGGTCTCTTTGTTAATTTTCAGATTAAATAACAGAGGGGTATAATTTAAACGTCTTCAAGAAATGGGGACTGAAGTGCAATTTCTGGAGGGACCTAGATGATAGAGTTTTGAAGTTTAGGGTAGGGGTCAAAGTGCAATTTTTTTAAAAAAATGCACAGTGCCTATATGGGTAGGGCCACGTTACCAACCCTCATTTCTCTCTCTCTCTCCTTCCCTTGGCTCTGTCTCCCTCTGTTCGACTACCTCGACCGCTGAAGCAGCTGAACTCTATCCTTCGCTCATCTGGCCACCGCGATAGTTGCCACTAGACCCAAGCGATGAGCGCCACCTAACTGAGCCCCTTGCTAGAGTGTCAAGGCCGTTGGACTATCGCATTGCCAGAGAAATGCAAAAACCAGCCACAGATTTCATTGCTCGATCACCAACAACGAGTGGTCACGAAACTAGTGGCATTCAAACCTACTCGTCACAGGCTCTCTCCAGGAGTTTAGTGAAGAGGTCTGGTCGTGGATTTGAAGCTCCGTTGAAAAGTTAGTTTTACATAAGTGGGCGATCGAGAGCTTTGAATTGGTTCCTGACCCTCCGAACGATCGTCCACTGATACCTCAAGGATCCAATAGTGTGTTATCACTATTTTAGTGAGGTAGGAATTCAGTTATCTCCGTTTTAGATCGTTTCGAATAAAACTTATTTTCTACAATATATAATGACAAACGTGATATTAGAACTATTTGAATATCTATGATAGAAGTGAATGGTACGATATATATATATATATATATATATATATATATATATATATATTAGATTGCTTTGAGACTATTCTGAGTACATGCTATTTTTAGATATGTTAAATTAGAGCCTTAAATTACTACATAGTTGTTTTCACATATCAGTTCAGAGTACATGTATCATAGAATCACACATAAGTATCAAGTTAGCATCATAGGGTTTTTATAGTGTAGCACTACGGCCCCACCGACGGTACAGAGTCTGTGAACTCGCGTGGAGTTTTTCTTCTAATTACCTCCTCATTTAGTAAGCATAAATCATGCGGTTGTTTCTCTAGGTTTAGTAGACGACACACGGGTGTCCCTTCCTGGTATGAGCTCGATGTTAGGTAAGGTGTATAGCTCACGTAGTACCAAACACCCTAGTTTCCATTGATGAGAGGTGGTAAACTCATAGGTATAAGTGGATTTGTGTCATGTGTCGGTGGACTGATTATTTTTGGATATCATGTTTATATATATATATATATATATATATATATATGTATATATGTATTCACATTTATACAGACGATCGACTTTAGAGATTTATATTTTTATATATATATATATATATATATATATATGGTTTTGTAAAGATTTTTTGGATTAAACTAATCATGTAGGGACTCTTCATCACAAAATTTTTTTTTAAATGAGGTAATAGATTCTCTACTGAGCTTTCGAGCTTACCCTTCCTACTTTCCTCTTTTTTAAGTGATTGTTCATTCAAGTTATTGTCTCGATGGCTATGCAAATTATTTGACTTACGTTTGCGGTCTTATTCTTCTTTGGGTGGTACCTTTCTCTTTGTCCTTCTCTTTCTCCATATCTAACTGTTTAATCAAGTTCATTGATTTTACTAAGTGAATATATGATAATATCTTTACTACTATTTGAGGATTTGGCACATAAATTCAATACAATAGTTTCTAAGTAGCCTATTTTTAAGGTTTTAATTACTTGGAATTGTAACAAAACGTAAGTTAAAGTTTAAACATTCGGACTCAAGATTTATAAAATCTCTCTAAATCAACACTAAAGTTTTATTAAACCAAATTTTTGTATAACTTAACTATATTTTTTTAAATTTTAATTGAAGTATATTTTTTAATAAATTAAACCAAAGATAGAACCATTTTTATATGGAATTTTTAAAAAATTAAAGATTAAAATGAAAAATGTTACAGTTTTGGATTCTCGTGACAGCGTATACCTTAAGTTATTAATTATCGTTTTTATTAGTTTTTTGTCCCTGATCAGATCATGAAGATCAACTCCACTAACATCCAAACAAGGAAATCATTTTTTCTGCAGTTTCGATATCCGCCATTCTTATATGCCAAGCTTTCATGATCAGATCGATCGAAAGAGCTAAAAGTTATATTGCAGTAGTAGATATCCACTATTTTGCACTAGAAGGCCTTGGCTCCATTATATCAGGCTCAGCTGTCCTCTCACATGGGTCCCCACTTGCTTGCCATTTTCATGATCTGATTCCTTAATATCCATATATGTAACCGTGATATAATATAATACAAAAATATATAATATATGTCATCGTGCATCATGAGGAGGTGGAGGAAATTGTAATTAGGCTTTGGATTCCCGACCTGAATATGGAGGAGGGCCAGGTGGTGTTTGAGATAATTTAATTGATTACTATATGTAGCTTTTTTTTTTTTTTTTAAAAAAAAGATAATTGTATTTGTTTAATTGATAACATACAATGAAAATAGAAAAAATTTGAAAAACTGAGATCTGGTGGGATTAATGGACTTGGATAATTGGATGCATTATGGGAATTTGGATGAATGTCGTTTATATTATCTCTCGAGATATGAGATGATAAAATGACGATATGAGATGATCAGTGTCTGGATCTAGACTGGAAAGTGGAAGGCCCAATTGGATTGCTTGGATTTCACCGCATCTTGGTTCCCGCACATGATAAAAGAGACACCACAAATTTTAGGACCACATGAACCCCCCAAGTTACTTTTCTTTTTTGCATTTTCACTTTTTCACCCCCAAAATCTTTGCTTAATTGCAAATACGACACTCTTAGTTGGGGTAGTACATTTTTTTTTAAAAAAATTTAATAAATTATTTCTGACGCGTGATAATCATTGGAAGTCATGAAAATTGCCCCATTAGTATCCTGTCCTCGATTTATAATTTTTTCTCTGAAAAAAAGGCCTATGCATTTTAAGTTCTATATATGTATAGCTCTGTGTATATATAAACTTTGAGGATGAACTTAAGAAAAATATGGGGATAATATGAAATTAGTAACTAACATCAAAGGCCGCAACTGCAAAACTTTTGATCCCGTCTATTTGTTGTATGTAACTATGTATGGTTTAATTACTAGAGAAATGCGTTGTAATAATTTATTAATAGATTGATGAAATATGGGGTTATGATAGCAAAGGGCTATGAAACTAATATAAAGAAAAAGTGAAACACACACTCTCATGGCACATAATTACATGTCATGCTCATGCTTAATGATTTTGTTTCCCATCTCCGATCATCATGTCCCATCTCTAACAATCATCTCCCCTCCAAATTTCGACCCCCCTCCTTTTTTGCTCTTAAACTTTTTATATTCCTCTTCATATATCTATATCTTTAGATGTACTTCGTTATCTTTTACCCGCCAAAATTTTCCCCATATTATATACAATTGATTTGATTAATTCAGGGGGATCCACAAATATTTAGCTAGGGTTTTAAACATTTTCAAAATTAAATGTTAATGAGGCCCCTTTGGCATAGTTATTAATATACAATAAGCTAAAAATGTCTTTGACTTGTAATCTGTATTAATCTCTATTTCGTTTTCGTAATTATTATAACGTAAATACAATAACATATCTCCTTCAAGATTGAACTCGCTACTAATATGAATGATTTTTTTTTTTTAAGTGCAAACGAATAGATTTTGATGAAGTCAACATCTTTGAGCACAAAAATATTTTCAATGTGTACAGATATATGATTCAAGTTATTTTGTATTTTAATATAAGCCGACCAAACGCAGTACCATATTTCATATCATGTCTTATCCTTCCAAAATTTCACTATTGCTGGAATTAGAGAAGAATAAAGGTTCTATACTTTTTTACTCACTTTTAATCCTTCTACAATATGTGTGTCCATATCTTTATACATGTGGGTGTGTATAGAGACGCATATAAATAAGAAAGTATGGTTTTAGTGTCAACTGTCAAGATCATATAAGTGAGTTTTCTCTTTTCGTATGTCAAAAACTAGAAGAACATTAGTCTAGGTTCAATTATTAATTCAAAACGTATTATAAAATGCAGAGGAGACTAGGATACATGTTAGTTTTGGTTCTTCAAAATTGTCACTTTATGAGTCCCAAAAAAAAAACATAAAAAAAGGTTCCAAAATTCCATCCTCCTAATAATTATTGTACTTCCGACCTCAATAATTATATATGATCCTAAATTTCAAATCTGACTAATTGCACAAACAAAACAAAAATATTTGGATTGACCGAACCACTTATGGCAAAATACTAAGGTAGTGAGCTAGTTTTAAGAGACTAAGTCCAAATTGGCGGAGAGAGGGTCACTCCCTCTCTATCTATCCCTTGGGGTGGGGTTTTTAGGGGGCAAATTGAGGTTGGCATGCAGGCCATTGTTGTTTGGATTAACTTAATGAATTTAGTAAGGCCAAAAGTTTCCACCCTACCCGCCAAACCGTACTATTTGAGTTGTCATTTAGGAGGAAGACCACGAGGGAACACATGCTTCTTCTTCTGCTTTCTCTCATTTATAGAGTAGTACTGTTCAACTTGGAGGAGCTGTTAATTAAAAGCACTTTTAACTTGTCGATTGAGGAATGCACCCACATAAGCTGCGGACCCAATGTTTTTCTAGCTACCCTTAATACTTAAGAACAATGATATAGGTATATGTGGTGCTTAAGCATACCACATACTGATGAAGGTGTGAAACTCACATATGAATTTGGATGATTATTTCACTCCTCTCTTTACATTTTCTTAATATTTATGATTAATTACTATTGGTACTTGAAAAATTGAAGACGAGTCTTTTTTTATCTTTCAAACTTTCCCCTTAAATTTATCAGAAGAGGTTATTGGAGAATAATCTTAAAAGTTCAAAACTCGAAATGAGAAATTTTAAAGTTACAACTTAAAATAAGATTTCTCAGTAATTAGGTCGACTCAAAACATGAACCATATTACTTTTGATGGTATTATTTGTAAAGCAGGTTCTGTAATTGCTCAAATCAAGCAAGCCATATTGCTTGCTAGCAAGCTTCCTTTGGGTTTCAGTTTTGGATCAGCTGAGGAGTAAAGAGATTTGAACTTTTAAAAGATAGATTTTTCTCTTCGTAAGGCTCCTAAGATCATTCCTATGTATTGGATTATGCCTATACTTGTTTAGGTGAAGTTCAACACGGCTGATTCTGCAGTTGGAAATCCAAGTTATGGTGCTTGTGGTGGTATTTTCAAAAATCATCGCAGTCAAGTTAAAGGCTGTTATAGTATCTTTCTTAGTTAAATGTTTGCTATCGAAGCTGAATTATGGGCTGTAATGAATGCTATATCTTTGGCTTGGCAAATGGGTTGGCATAGGCTTTGGGTGGAGAATGATTATTTGAATGTTGTTAATTTGTTCAATTTAAGATCTTGTGATATTCCTTGGCAAATCCTCAAGGACTGGCAAATAGTCCTTGCTTTGTCTAGTTGTATGAATATTTATTTTTCTTATGCAAATAGAGAAGCTAATTCTTGTACAGATGAGTTAGCTTCTTTTGGAGTTAGAAATCTTATTAGAATGTGGTGGTCTTATGCTCCTTGCTCCCTCCTTCTGGTTAATATGTATTGTTTGGGATTACCTTTACATAATTTTGATTGATATCTTGTATTCTTTGTTTTTTCCCCCTCTGCTTTAATAATATTTCCTCCTTTGAGGAGACACATGCATTAAAAAAAAAGAAAAAAAAAACCCTACACAAAATAGACCTATATATGTATATATATTTTTTGTTTAGGGAAAATGGATCTTTATTTTTGTTTGTCCTAGCCAATTGATGGCGCCAAGAATGCATTAAGCCATTGATAAGTTGCTAACATTATTTTTGTTTTTATTTTATTTTATTTTCGAGCGATTCTAGTTGTTCCTATTGGGGATAATGAGTTATAGCACTACTTATGAGGGCATGGCGACAGTTTCACGTGAACACTGCAAAGTAATCTCTTCCAAATTGGTGGAAGAGGGTTAAAAAAAAGAGGAATTTTCATCTTTTTTCGTTCAAGGTTTTTTTGAGCATATGAGCTTTAGTACGCTAGATCGTGATTGAGGTATGGGAAAGGAACCTAAGAATGAGTAATTTGGGCCAAAATGACTCTTTTGTTTTTGAAGGGTTAAGTAGACAATTACCATTTTTTTAAAATGTTTAATTAAATTTATCACCATTATTAGATTCTACTACTTTTAGGAAGGAATTAATCAAGAATCTATCAAGAATTTGTCAAAAATCTATCAAGAATCTGTCAAGATTACCAATGATATCAAAAATCCGTCAAGATCGTCAAGAATTCATTTAAAAAAGTGACATGGTGGTATATTTAATTAATGAGGAAAAAAGTGGTATTTACCTAATTTATTCATTTTGAAAGTGAATTTTGTAGAGATTCGTAAGGAATGGCCATTTTTTTAGATCAATCTAAAACATACCCTTTTTTATACCTATTTAATACTGTTTTATAATTTTATTTTGATAAGTGGCCTTTTTTTGGTTGATCTACTTTTTATAAAGTAAATCATTTTTTTCAAAATAAATCAATTTACAAAAATTAAATCAATATATTTTGATATACTAAATATGAAAAATGGTCACTTATTAAATAGTTTTCAAACGGTATTTTTAATAGTATTTGAAAGACGGTCATTTTACAGATTATGATTCAAAATTCAGTCATTTGTGTTAGAAGATCAACTTTGAAGGAAGCGACAATACACAGTTAAAATACGAGTAGAGAAAAATTGGATAAAATGAAAAAAATAAGGTATAAAATATTTAACGTAGTTTACCCAATTTAGGCTATGTCCACGGATAAGATTATGAAGAACTTTACTATAAAAAGGAGATTATAGCTCACTTCTCTATAAATATAAGGAGAAAACAAATGAACCTCTCTTTCTTGAAATAGGAGAAAACATTTTCTCTAAATAAGAGAAAACAAGTGAGATACTAAGAGAAATTTCTAGGCTTGAATTCTCTCTTAGAAAGGAAGATGATTTAGAATGGGATGTAAAACAAGTAATAAAGCTCTCGTATTTATAGATCTTAAAAGGTGGTATGAACAAGTGAAAACACCACTTTTTTACTGTTGCTATTACGGCTGACCTTTTTACTATTGCTTTTATGGCTGGTTGATGAGTATTTTTTTTTCTTCCTATAATGTGAACAACAACTTTAATAATGTGGTAGGTGGTGCCATAATTGTTGATTTATTCAGCATTCTCCTACTTAAAGACTTGATTTTAATTATGTCTTTACATTTGACAAATCTCTCTTTTCTTTGCTTGTTAATTTTTCATGTTACTTATATATCTACTAGGCCATATGAGTATCTACACCATTAAAACTTGTTGATATTGATTGGTTTGATTAAAATATCTACTAGGTTCTCCTTGGTGTGAATTTTTTTCATGTTCACACTTTCATCTTTTACTACTTTTCAAACAAAGTGATATTAAACACTTATGTGCTTTTATTATAGAATGAAAGGTTGGATTCCTTGCAATGTGTAAGGTACTTTAATTATCACAAAACAGAGAAATTTTTTCTTGTTTATGCCTGAGCTCCTCTAGTAACCTTTGAACCCAAATAGCCTATCTTCAAGCTTGTATAGTCGCCATATATGTGGTTTCCTTTGTAAATAAAACCACAACAGTTTATAGTTTCGAAACTCAGCTTACAACTCCTTCTGCAATAGTAAATATATAGCTCGTAATGGATTTTTATTTGTCAAGATTATTTGCAAAATCTGAATCAATATATCCTCTGACAGTAAATTCTAATCCTCTGTAGTATAATGCAGCTTTTGAGATTTTTTTGATGTATCTTAGAATCTTCTTCACAGTATTCCAATGCTCTCAACCAGAATTTGCCATGTATCAACTAACTACTCCCATTGCTTGTGTAATATCTGGTCTTATACACATCATAGCGAATATTAGGTTTTTCCATCACTAATGCATACGGTACTCGAGACGTCTCCATCCTCTTTACTTCATTGTTAAGACACATCTTAGAAGATAACTTAAAGTTAATAGGAAGTAGGGTAGAAATTAGCTTACAATCTTGCATATTGAAGTGTCATAAGATTTTCATCAAATAATTCTTTTGAGAAAGCCAAATTTTCCTGTTATCTCTATCTCTGTGAATTTGTATCCCTAAAATCTTGTTTGCACATCTTAAGTTCTTCATATCAAATTTTCTAGTAAACTATGCCTTTAATTATTAGACTCTACCTTTGTTGGGGCCTATTACTAATATGTCGTCAATGTACAATAATAAGATAATGAAATCACTATCTTCATCAAACCTTCTGAAGTATATGCAGTGGTTTAAATTGAGTCTGTTATACTCAAAGCTTATAATGAAGGAATCAAATCTTTGATACCAACATCTTGGCACATGTTTAAGACTGTATAGAGATTTATTTAACTTGGAAACTAAGTTCTCCTTGCTTATTTTAGTAAAACCTTCTGGTTTGAGCATATAAACTTCTTCTTCAAGTTCTCCATGAAGAAAAATAGTTTTTACATCTAGTTAATCTAGATATAAGTCAAACATAGCACACATCATCAGAACCAATTTAACTGCTGTGAGTCGAACTATAGATGAAAAATATCTCATTAAAGTCAATACCTTCTTTCTAAGCATATCCTTTTACCACCAATCTAGCACAATACTGCTCCACTTGATCATTGCTATCTCGCTAGATCTTGCAGATCTATTTGTTGCCAATGGTCTTCCTTTCTTGTAGTAGCAAAACAAGATCTCATGACATATGGCCGAGCTTACGATGCCACATCATCATTGATACTTCTCCGGAATTTGTTGAAGCAACTGATCCCTCTGCTTCTATCAGTGTATCTCCTTTAAGTATATACAGATTTACTGTAATCTTCTCTACCTTCATTATTATAAGCGTGCCCTTCATGATCTTCATGGTTTCATTCTCTACACGAGTTTGCAACCAAGATTATTTAATTGTCCCAAAGATAATAGATTTTTTCCTCATGCCTTTCACATGTCGCATTTTTTAGATAGTACAAACAGTGCGATCATATGTTTTCATCTTGATGGCACCGATCCCAGTGATCTATAAGGCATGATCGTTACCCATGAACACAGATCTTCTAGAGATATATTCATATGTGTGAAACCATTCTTTATAAAAAGTTATGTGCCATGTTGCTCCTAAATCTACTAATGAAATATGAGTTGTCAACTGTTACTACTTCACTATACATGATCTCTCTATCATCTAAAGTATTTGCTACGTTCTCCTGAGCATTTGATGACTCATGGTCTTTCTTACTGGAATCTCTATTCTTCTTGAATTGCCAATATTCTTTTTTGACGTACCCTTTCTTACCACAATAATAATACTTGACATTCTTCTTACTTCTTGACTTTGATCTATTATGACTTTAACTCCTACTAGAGCCACGCTATGTTGATCTTTCTTTCATTATCAAAGCCTCTGCTTGTTGTGAACTTGTTTATCTATCTTCTTTATTTTTACGTCGATTTTCTTCTTCAAGAACAACAGTTGTAAGATCATTGAAAACTATAGTTATAGCATTTTTGGTCACATTTATAATGAGTTGATCATACGAATTATGTAGACCTTGAAGTAAAATTTCTGCACATTAATTATCCTCTATTTTATGCTTAGTTGTTGTGAGCTGTAAAAATAAAGTGTTGAGGGTATTAATGTGGTCGGTCAATGTTGTTGATTCCGCCATCTGAATGGTATAAAGCCTTCTCTTTAAGAAAATTTTGTTGTGTAGTGACTTGGAATGATACAACTTTGTCAGTATATCCAATATCTCTTTGGTTAACTTTTTTTCTTCAATGCTTAACAGAACTCAATCTGCTAGTGCCAGATATTAGTTAGCAATAACATTGTCATCCATCTCATCCTACTTTTTATCATCAGTAATCTCAGTAGGTCTTTCTCTAATTGTTGCTAGGCGATTATCTTTTTTCAATATTGCCTTTATCTTCATTTTCTATAAAGAGAAATTGCTTCCATTGAACTTTTCATTATTGAATGTCGGCCCTATTTTTGTTCACCACGATTTGTTTAGTTATTACTGTTTCACTGTATGTGAACAGTACTGTATACGTGAATGGTACGGTATATGTGAACAATATCGTATACATGAATAGTACCATGTATGTGAACATATCAATCTCAATAGGTCTTTCTCTAATTGTTGTTAGGCGATTATCTTTTCTCAATATTGTCTTTATCTTCATTTTCTATAAAGAGAAATTGTTTCCATTGAACTTTTCAATATTGAATGTTGGCCCCATTTTTGTTCACCACGTTTTGTTTAGTTATTACTATTTCACTATATGTGAACAGTACTGTATACATGAATGGTACGGTATGTGTGAACAGTATCGTATACATGTATAGTACCATGTATGTGAACAGAACTCCAACCAATGGCTTTGGTATTACTGTTAGGAAATCTGCTTTGTAGACGGGACAACACACAATTAAAATACGAGTTGCGAAAATTTGAATAAAATAAAATGATAAGATACATAAAAGATTTAACTTAGTTCACCTGATTTAGGCTACGTCTACGGATAAGGCTATGAAGAATTTCATTATGAAAAGAAGATTATAACTTACTTCTCTCTAAATATATGGAGGTAACAAATAAACATTCCTTTCTTGAAATAGAAGAAAACAATCTCTCCAAACAATTTAGGAGAAAACAAGTGAGATATTAGAGGAATTTTTAGGCTTGAATTCTCTTTTAGAAAAAAAGAAAATTTAGAAGGAGATATAAAATAAGTGATAAAGCTCCCATATTTATAGATCTTGAAAAGTGGCAAGAACAAGTGAGAACACCACTTTTTTACTGTTGCTATTATGATTGACCTTTTAACGGTTGCTATTACAGCTAGTTGATGAGCATTTTTTTTTTCTACTTATAATGTGAACAATAAATTCAACAATGTGGTTAGTAGTGCCACAATTGTTGATTTGTTCAACAATTTAGGTAAAAAGCACAATTTTGCATGAATGTCACAATATCAGTGGTGTAGTCATTATATCTATCACTAATTTAGAACTAACTATCTGTCGCTGACAGAGTGACGGGTAAATTATCAAAAAAAAAAATTATAGTGACGGGTAGTATTAATATTGTAACACTGCGAAGAAAGTTATTTTCACAAAATACGTCTTGAAAAGTCGTTACACACTAGTGAGGTCCACTTCCCTTGATGTATCGAGGTAATTGGGCTTTTAGATTGGACTAGGGTTGATGAGTTGGAAGCTCTTGGAATTCCCGATATTAGGCCCATTATTCTTAACAGATTATAACGCACTCAGAGATGGGTCCCCAACCAAAGTAAAGAACGGGAATCTGCAGAAAGTACAGGGGTATATGGGTACTTTTACAGTAGAATTTGACAAAGCATTTGAAACAGCCTGTCTTTGCGCGAGCACACAAATCTTAAGGACACGCGTCAGCGGATGCTCTAATCTAGTAAGGGTATCAAACAGTCAGGATTGGATACAAAGAGCTCGGATGTGGGAAAGACAGAGAGAGAGAGAGAGAGCCACAACAGTAAAGATTTAAAAGCGAATTTCATTTGGGTTAGACGCGCATTGCGACGTTTTTCGTTTTTCATTTTCAGCTATTTTGAACCAAAGGGCGGGCAGCTTTTCTCAAGCGAATTCGACTTCGAGGTGAATTTTCTATCACATTTTCCTTTTGTTTCTCGAGAAAATGACGCTTTATCGGCTACCAAAATACTGATTATTGAATTTTGCATTTTGATTTTGACGGATCTTAACTCCTCTTCATTGTAATTCCGACGTTTTTGGTGATTGTTGTCGTTTTCTTGATGATTACGGTTTGATGCTTTTGTATTGATGTTAGATCTATATGAAAGGGTTGGATTTTGCGTGATCGTTTGGATGATTTTTGTTCGGCTGGCCGATCTTTCGATGTGGATCGGTCACGTTGTCTTCATAGGTTGATTAATTTGTTAAAATTTTGGTTCTTGATACATTGTTGTCATTATTTTGATATGATGACAGCTATTGATATGATGACAGCTATGGGAGAGGATTTGTAAAGATTCATGTTAATGTGTTAGGCTAGTTTGGTTGTTGTATGATAGATTTTGATTGACTATGTGTTTAATGTTGTTGTGTAAATGAGAGTTTCTGTTTCTGTTTCGTTGAACATTTGATTGCCTAATTCGTGGCCGAGTTAGAGTACTTGTCGGCATTTTGTCTTTGTACATTTTGCGTTTTTGTTTTCGATTGTCTTATAGTTTTTAAACGAATGAGCTTTGTATCATCGGAGGAGTTTGTGCTATATAAATTCAAGATCAGATAATTTGTGCCAAGTTTTGTCTCGAAGAGTCTGAATTATTGAAATATAAAGCGTCTGCTTGTGAATTTTTGTTCGTTTAATCTGATACTTTGCCTGTTATAGTGTACTTATGGCTTGGTTTATTTCTTACCAAGAATGTTTGCTGCTAATAGTTTTGTTAATTAATGTGTGCATCATATTGTTTTCAATGTATGAATGGCAGTAGTTTCTGTCCGGGTTTGTTGCTGTTTGTTTCATGGTATTGTTCTAATCATTATCTTAATAATGTCTTTGTGCATGCTGAGTAAATTATCGTACTGCTTAACGGTTTCTTAAATCCACTGGGTATTTTTCCCTTTAGTGATTGCTCCTTTTTCTCTTTTCATTTATCTTCTCCTGTTAATCACTTTGAGTTGTTATTCTCTAGGTACTAGGAGATGGCCGACGGCGAGGATATTCAGCCACTCGTCTGTGACAATGGGACAGGAATGGTTAAGGTACACTATCAGGACATTTGTCTTTGAACTGTTTTCTCAAAACTGTTAAGCTTTGCCTTTGCAAATGTGCATCATGTCGTTGGCTTATTGGCGATATATTTTGATACTCTGGTTTTGTCAACTCTTTAGGCTGGATTTGCTGGAGATGATGCTCCAAGGGCTGTCTTTCCTAGCATTGTTGGTCGGCCTCGTCACACTGGTGTGATGGTTGGGATGGGACAAAAAGATGCATATGTTGGAGATGAGGCTCAGTCTAAGCGTGGTATCTTAACTTTGAAATATCCAATTGAGCATGGTATTGTGAGCAACTGGGATGATATGGAAAAGATTTGGCATCACACTTTCTACAATGAATTGCGTGTGGCCCCAGAAGAACACCCAGTTTTACTCACTGAAGCCCCTCTCAACCCAAAGGCTAACCGTGAGAAAATGACTCAAATCATGTTTGAGACATTCAACACTCCTGCAATGTATGTTGCTATACAGGCTGTTTTGTCCCTTTATGCTAGTGGTCGCACAACTGGTAAGCTGCGTAACTAGTTCATTATTTTACAAAGCTAAGTTGAGTTGAGATGAAGAGTCAGTATGTAGTGAAAAGACTTCCATTGACTAAAAATGAAAATGTGTCAGTTGTTTAAAAATGCTTCATCATTTAGGAGGGCATAAGTCAAATATTAGTTACAGTGTTGAATTGATGTTAAGAATTATGGTAAGGAAGGTGCAACTGTGTTTCATACAATTTAAATATTCTCATTAGGAAGTCACAGGAAAGGTGGTCT
Source organism: Parasponia andersonii (assembly GCA_002914805.1). Classification (NCBI taxonomy): domain Eukaryota; kingdom Viridiplantae; phylum Streptophyta; class Magnoliopsida; order Rosales; family Cannabaceae; genus Trema; species Trema andersonii. The sequence goes on along the minus strand of JXTB01000556.1, from coordinate 225,329 downwards.
ATCTCTACAAAGCAGATATTATTTCTCCGGCTTTTATAAGTTCCTTGTTTTATTATACTTATATCCAATTCAACAAAAGGAAATGATGCCATTTGAATGTCCTTGTACGTCTGATAGTCAATACATATAAGCATCCTTGTGATAATGATGGGGTACATCACCAATTCATGAATGCTGATTAATTTTAAGAATAAATAACAACTAATATGTTTTTGGCATTGTGAATTTTCTAATTAGGGAGCATGGATTCCAATCTATTATTAATTAATGCTTTATGATTGTTTACAGGTATTGTTCTCGATTCTGGAGATGGTGTCAGCCACACTGTTCCCATATACGAGGGGTATGCTCTCCCCCATGCGATACTTCGACTTGACTTGGCAGGTCGTGACCTAACTGATGCCCTCATGAAAATCCTCACTGAGCGTGGTTATTCCTTCACGACTACAGCTGAGCGTGAAATTGTTCGGGACGTGAAGGAAAAACTGGCATACATTGCCCTTGACTATGAGCAAGAGCTTGAAACTTCCAAGTCAAGTTCTTCTGTTGAGAAGAGCTACGAGTTGCCTGATGGCCAGGTTATCACCATTGGTGCTGAACGCTTCCGTTGCCCAGAAGTCCTCTTCCAGCCATCCATGATAGGAATGGAAGCTGCTGGAATTCATGAGACCACATACAATTCTATCATGAAGTGTGATGTCGACATTAGGAAAGATCTATATGGAAACATTGTACTCAGTGGTGGATCCACCATGTTCCCAGGCATTGCTGACAGAATGAGCAAGGAAATCACAGCTTTGGCACCTAGCAGCATGAAGATCAAAGTTGTTGCTCCACCTGAGAGAAAGTACAGCGTCTGGATTGGAGGCTCCATCCTTGCATCTCTCAGCACTTTCCAGCAGGTATGTTAATATAATAGTGTGGGAGATTGACAATAACAACAGACAAAATAGGCAGTGAAAATCTATTTTGCACTAAAACTATATGCACTGTATGTTGTGTGCTTTGGCACTGTGAGTATGAGTATTAAGATTGTGAAATTGATACTTATCACTCTGTCCCAGATTCATTAGCTCTTTGTTGTTCAAATGATTTCCTTTGAGTTGGGTTTGACATGTTTTTCTTCGAACATTGCTAACTAATGTGCCAATTTTTGATATATTTCTCCCCTTGTTATAGAATTTTCATTTTCATGTACCTACCTTCAGGAATATTTTACTGAGTTTATCTTGGTGTACTGGAATACAGATGTGGATTGCAAAGGCAGAGTATGACGAATCTGGCCCATCAATTGTACACAGGAAGTGCTTCTAATTATGTGACAGGTTTGGAGCAGTGGAAGTGTAATTTCCTGTTTCTCGGATATGTTTCTCTCAAAATTTTCGTGTCTTGTGTTGTTCGAATAATGAACTAAGGTCTTGGAGGTCATGGCAGAGAGATTTCATTATTTATTATTGTTTCTTTATTAGCCCGTGGTTGAACTCCTAATTTTTGGGTGCTTAGCAAAACATCTCTGCAATTTATTGTTGCTTATAGTTATTATTCCCCTTTCCATATTTTGCTTTGTAGAAGATTATGATTTTGCCTTTATACTATTGTTTGAGGGCCTTTTTGGTTCCTTAGCAAAACAATGTTTCACCTAACTTAATGTCTTCTCCCACACTAATAATTTCCTATGCCAAAAAGACTATAACTTGGCTGTAGAATCATCCAACAAAATATCTCTATTCAAAAACAGAAAGGTTTAACACCTACTGAAAAGTGAAAAAAAAAAGTCACTTTTCCTTTTAGGATTTTGTAATTTCACAAATCACGTGCTGCCCCAGTGGGAAATGACTGGTTACTGGATTACTTTACTGGTTAGGATTGACTCTTTACTCGGTTTCTTTGAATCTATATACATGATTGGTAAAGTGAACCTTGCAGATTGACTCTTTACTCGGTTTCTTTGAATCTATATACATGATTGGTAAAGTGAACCTTGCAGATACTTTCATATTGAATGACTGGGCCATGCATTTGTATTCTATGGATCTTCTTGTATTTTGTCATTCTACGTGTTGTATGCATATAGTAGGACCAACATGTAACGCGAACTAATGCTCAAGAGACATGTTTGGGTGCAATGCAAAAGGACAAACTAGATGCATTTTTTTCCCCCAAAAGAAAGGCCAGATATACGAAATTTGACTAAGAATTTTTAAAATGAAAAAAAAAATGAATTTTTAAAATGGAAAAAGAAAAAAAGCTAAATGAATCAAATCATAGGAATATGTCGAAGGAAAAAAAAAAGGGCAGATGATCCGAATTTGTCAATGGTAATGGACCCTCCATCGTGCGTTACATGTTTAAGTTTTCCTATTTATTACCGACATTTGCGCTCCGAACAAAGACTTTCATTTGGCCCGCATAGCTTTTTTTTTTCTTTGATGACTTAAATCATGGCACTTTGAAACCTAAATCTATATCTTAAATCTAATTGACGGGTATGTAATCTTTCTTTTTTTTTTTTGAATAATGTTATGTAGTCCCATTAATTACAGAGAGGAGAGAGAGACTAGACTGTTACAGTTTGTATTTAATATAAGACGAGTGAGTACATAGTTAGGTACTCCTCAATTCCTAATCCTAACGAAATGCATCGCATAATTTGACAATTGCGTAATTGCGTTCTCTCTCTTTCCGTAAACCATATATTTATTGCGCTTAGAAAATAAAACTGGTCTTCCATGATTTTATTCCGAGAAATGTTAAGGGCAACGCTATTTTCTTTTAATTAATAAATTAAATTCTATAAAAATTTTCATTTAAATTATAATTATAATTTATTAATGAAATATTAACAGATTATGCAGTATAATACTATTAGTGTCTTTAACATTGTTCTTTTATTCTTTATGAATCTCTCACCCATTCCCTTAAAAAAAAAAAAAAAAAAAGAAGAAGAAGGGGAAAAATGGCCTATTACTGCCCCGTATTTTAGAAGTTTATTTTAGAAAAAAATTTCTTTTCTGAATCACTTTTATGAAAAATTTGAACCCTCAATTTTTTTCTTTATATATTATATTAAAACTGAAAAATTAGATCGCTATATTTTTTTTACATACGAGAACACTCTTTTCTAGGAGTCAAACTATTGGACTCTGTTTTGATCTTGGATTTTAGAGAGAAAAAGACAAATTCTTAGGAAGTTTTTCTTCTTTTTTGTTGATTTTAGCAAAAATTGAAGATAAAATTTCTTCTTCGTTATGTAAGGGACATTATATTAAATTTGAAAATTTTATATTATAACAAAAAGATTATAAGGAAAAAAGTTTCAGAAATTAAATTTTACAGAATTTTAGAATAATAGTTTCTCTTTTTTTTTTCTTTAACTTTACTATGTAATTTTATCCCAACTAAAATCCAAATTTCAAACATAGCCGGTGTTTCAAATAAGTTGGCGTGCCAATTATAGCCTTATTTACAAAGTCGTGATTATTATATAGTTAAAAACTTCGAAACGTTATAAAATCCCGATTAAGATAGTTTTTAGTAGAAGTGTTAAACAACCAATGATTTAAAAACAGATGGGTTACTTGGATCCAACAAAAAAAAAAAAAGAGAAAAAACAGATGGGTTACATAGGTGACATAACAACTTTTAACTTGGAACATTTTAGTATTTTACGTCCAAACGAGTTATATATATATTGAAAAAAAAGCCCTTTTAACAGTCCAGCTCAAGGAAGAAAAAGAAAAGAAATTCAATTACACCAAACCAAGCACGTGTGTCAATTGTTTTTTTCTTTTTCTATTTTCCAAAAAATTAAATTAAATTATCTCCAATGAATGAGTAATCACTTGGGAGAACAGCCAAGTAAGCCAACAATTTCCGGTCTCCTCGTTCAGCATCGCTATCAAGTCAGCCCAAAAAAAGGTCAAGCCCTCCAATGGAAACCAAAGCAAAGAAATCCCCTCGAAAATAATTCTACAAAAATCTCACTTGTTACGTAGAGATACCACTACCACATGAAAATTCCAACCTTACCCTCCAAACCTCAAGCTTCAGCTCCGCTCCCCTGCTCCGCGGGTCTTCGGTGGAAACTCACTCTCCGGCGAAAATGAAGCTTCTAAAACCTTCACACCCTCCTAGCCATGGCCCTTCGACGGAATCCCTTTCTGGGTTTTCTTCTCCGGCGAGTTTCCAACTTGGGTTTGACCGGGGGGCTTCTTCCCAGTTGCCTGAGATTGTGGAGGACGATGCGAATAAGGTGGTCCACGTGGCGGTTGGAAAGTCGGTGGAGAAAGCAATAAGTTTGCTTAATTGGACTTTTAGACGGTTTGAGGGTAAAGGAGTCTGTATTCTTCATGTCTATCGGCCTTCTCAGCTCATCCCAACTCACTGTGAGTCCCTCCTGCGTGAGTTTTGGCCTAATGGGTGTTTGGATTCTCGGAAAATTTGTTTGAATTCCTTGTATTACTTTCTGATAAATATGCAGAAATCGGCATGCGAGTTTTTTTTCCCCCCTTTGAACTGTTGAGGTTTAAAATATTGAAATTCTTTCCTTTGAATTATTGAAGTTTGTAATGTTGAAATTCTGTACTTTAAGCGCTTATTGTGAATCTTATGGCGGTTATTCATTTTTCCTTTACTTTCTTTTTTCTGTTCCGTATGGTGGCTGAGAAAAGAAACGACAAAGAACAAGATTTACGTAGACATTGATGAAAAACTTGAGATCAAACTCTCATTCTTAAAAGGAAAAATTTTGCATATTTTTTCTTTATTATTTTGAGTGAGTAATTTGAGCCAGTTCTCGTTTGTACTATATTAGTGTTTCGTTTTATTTATTTATTTAATTTTTTTTGTTGGAAAATCATGGTTCTATTGTGCAGTAGGAAAGCTTCCAGCAAGTCAAGCAAATTTGGAGGTGGTGTCTACATATAGAAAGTACGAGAGGGAAGAAACAACGAAGCTCTTACAAATTTACCTGAGCATTTGTTCTGGAGCGAAGGTGCGGTGCTTTATCTTTCATTTTACAGTTATCTAATATAAAGACGCCAACGCCTGTTGTTGGCTGTAGAAATTCTATAATTTTTTTTTTCTTGTTATCTCCAAATCTTGGTTTCCGAATGAACTCTTTCCTTCTGTTAGTTTCTTAACGAACTCTTTCCATCTGGTTTGAAAATGTGCAATTTTGATACTTTCTGGAATGAATTTCTAAATAGCGTTAGAAGAGGTAGACAATCACGTAGACCTTGTAGCATCCAATAACTATTCTTGTATTGATTGAATTCTCCTTGTTTCTCCAGTGGGTTTTTAATCATTATTTCTGAGAATCCTCAGCTGTTTTGAAGAATGTGAAAAATGGAAATGACTCAAAGATCGCGTCTACACCCCTTTTTTTTTTAAAAAAAAATAATAAAGGAAAAAGAAAAAGAGGAAGCTAAAAGTTTGGATTATGAGAGAACAAGAAATTTTCAGGGGATAGTTTTAAAATGTCCTTGTGTATATAATATCTTGTTTACAGTAAATTATATCAGTGCAAGCATGTACCTTACAGGTTTCAGCAAGCATCATCACCATTGAAGCTGATCAAGTTCAGAAAGGAATTGTGAATTTGGTGAACAAACATGGTATCAGGAAGCTCGTTATGGGGGCTGTTCCAGAAAAGTAAGTAGTATTAACAATCTAAGTCATCCACCCAGCAAAAAAAAAAAGAATCTTAGCCACCCTCACTATGATGTTAAAATTAATCCTAGTTCTAGTCTTTGGGAAGTTATTGCGGTCGGGTTATCAGTGTTTCTCTTTCTTCCTTTTCTTATTTTTATCTTGGTTTGAAGACAATGAATGACTTTACTGCATAACTTCAATTTTGCGCAATTTGCAAGCGATCTAAATATACAAGTTAACATGAAAAATTGCGAGTCATAAAGTGTAACAACTGGATTGCATGACATTTAGGACTTCTTATCACTTGGATCCGGTTCTTTGCTTTTCAGGTATAATTGTACTAAAAGTAGAAAATGCATATCTAAAGAGGCGTCTCAAAAAATTATCACATTTAGAAGATCTCCTATGTTTTGTTTGTGTGTGTGTGTGTTTTATGTAGTCTAGTTCTATCTTTACATATTCATAATCTAGTTTGTACCCCCTCTGTGCTTTCTATTTATGGAACTTGATGTTTTGTTTAACGTAAATACATCATTTGCCTTTTTCTTTTCAAAATTGTTTCATGCTTAATGATTTAATATAGCTGTATGAAGGTGAAAAAGAGCTCCAGCAAGGCATACTATGCTGCTACAAATGCTCCATTATTCTGTGAAATATGGTTTATCAACAAAGGGAAACATTTGTGGACTAGAGACTCTTCTGAGGACCCAAGTTCTCTTCCTTCTTGTAGTCAGCCGCAGCTTGCAACTGTAGGAAACTCCATATTTAGGTCATTTCAATATGGAAAGAATAAGTCAATCCAGGCAAATTGGCTTCGATCCAATTCTGCTAGGAGTGCCATCTCTGCTGAGATAAGCAACCGGATTCAGTGTGAACCTGTTCATGTGGACTTGGCTTCTTCATCGACTTTGTCTTGTTCTACTAGTCCTTGTCTCCATGATCTCAATGATTCATTTAGCCCTGCTAGCACTGGTTCAGGGTATTATTCTGGTGAAAGAAGAGTGTCTTCAGATTCCGATGAAGAGAAATTATATAGTCATCTTATTGATGCCAGGATAGAAGCTAAGGCATCTAGGAATGAGGCATTTGAAGATCTACTTAAGCTCAGAAAGTTGGAATCAGAGGCCAGAGAAGCTATCAGTAAGGTAAACTTGATCTGAATGTTCGTGCTAGAGTTTAGGACTTTTATATACGGTTTTAATTCATTGGAGTTGACTTGTGGCTTACTATAATATAACGTGTAGAGTTTATGACTGGAAAGTGGAAACTTACATTTTAAAGTATTGTTGCATGCGATTTTTGTTACTTCTCAACTACGTGTTTTCTGTATCTATGTACCTTTTCATTTAATAATTTTCACTGATAATGCGCCCTTTTTCTAATGCACTCAAATGAAAGTTTTTTTTTAATTTTTTTATTGTTCTTTATTTTTGGACGGGGGAGAAAGAATATGTTGTAACCTAGAGTTTTCTAACTGTTGTCTAGTTCTTTTCTTGTTTGCAACACTTGCAGTTCTGAAATCTTGTGTATTTTCAACTTGATTCAATATAGCATAGTTTCCAGTGGTGGGGGAGAAAGTTTGTCAACCACCGAAAAAAAACTGAAGAAAGAGTGGTCTGCTGTATCCTTCACCTTGCAAAATATAACTTCTAAAACTAGTCTAAACTCAGAAGTATATCACATATGGGTTGTACATTGGTATCGAAATCATAATTTACGAATGGTTAGTTTTTGATTCTTGTGATAATACTCCCAACCTTTAGTTCTCTTCTCTCCTCTGTTTAGGTCAAAGGCTTTGAGTCTGCCCTCGCACGTGAAGTAAAACTTAGAGAAGAGGCTGATGATGCACTGAAAACTACGGTAGAGGAACAAGAAAAGCTCTTGGAAGAAAGAGAAGACATTACTCTTGAGCTGCGTAGGACCATGAGAAATGTTGCTCTGCTGGACAGCCGTGCACAAGAAGCAAATCGTAGGCATGATGAAGCTGCTGGAGAACTTAAACTAGTTCAAGAATCAATTGCAACCTTGAGGCAGGAAAAGCAGCAGATTCGAAAACAGAAGATGGAAGCACTACACTGGCTTGAGCGATGGAGAAATCGTGGACAAGGTGGAGCTGCAAACTGTACTGGTCTTATTGGGTTTATTGATGAGTTACCAGAGTTAGCAGAATTCTCATTGTCAGATTTGCAAACCGCAACATGTAATTTTTCTGAGAGCTTCAAAATTGGGAAAGGAGGTTTTGGCTGTGTTTACAAAGGGGAAATGTTGGGTAGAACTGTTGCTATTAAGAAGCTTCATCCATATAACATGCAGGGAGAATCAGAATTTCAACAAGAGGTTCTCCCTTCCTCTCTTTCTGTTTCCCTCTCCCTCTCCCTTTCTATTATTTGCATTGTTGATCTGCAGTAACCTCGTCTGATTCAAACTGCAGGTAAAAGTTCTAGGCAAACTACAACATCCTCATCTTGTGACTTTGCTTGGCGTGTGCCCAGAAGCCTGGTCCCTTGTATACGAGTATTTGCCCAATGGCAGCCTTCAAGACCACCTCTTCCGGAAAAACAATGTTTTGACATGGGAGATCCGAGCAAGGATTATTGCCGAAATTGCTAGTGCACTTTGCTTCTTGCACTCTTCTAAGCCTGAGAAAATTGTCCATGGTGATCTGACACCCCGAAATATACTTCTAGATTCTGCACTCAGCTGCAAGATTTGTGATTTTGGGATCTGCAGGCTGATAAATGAGGACAACTTACACTGCCCAAGTTTGAGATGGACTAATGGACCAAAGGGTGCCTTTTCTTACACGGATCCAGAGTTTCAGAGAATTGGAATCCTAACACCCAAGTCTGATGCTTACTCCTTTGGGCTAATCATTCTGCAGTCACTCACCAGAAGGTCTCCAGTTGGTTTAACAGGTGAGGTCCGCAAGGCAGTTTCATCTGGAAAATTAGCATCAATCTTGGATTCTTCGGCTGGAGAATGGCCGACCCTTGTCGTAAGGCGATTAGTAGAGCTTGGCCTGCAATGTTGCGAATTGAATGGTAGAGATAGACCAGAAATAACGCCATCTCTTGTGAGGGAACTCGAGCAGTTGCATGGCTCTGAAGAGCGACCAGTGCCATCTTTCTTCTTGTGTCCCATTCTTCAGGTGAGGATGCCTCTCCTGTTCCTTAATTAGACCGGTTAACGGATAGTTTGAGCATAACTACTCTTAATTTAAAGTTCAAAGTTTATGTTATCGATAATCCCAGCTTTCTTATGAGCATTGTGTTGGTTTCAGGAAATAATGCACGATCCTCAGGTGGCTGCTGATGGATTCACTTACGAAGGGGAAGCCATGCGAGGTTGGTTGGAAAATGGTAAAGAAACTTCCCCAATGACCAATTTGAAACTCGGTCACCTGCATCTCACTCCCAACCACGCTATACGGCTTGCTATTCAGGATTGGCTTTGCAAAGCATAAAGTCAAAATCATCTCACAGCAATGTAGTCTGTTTGTGATACATAGTTTGTATATACACACGCATGTATAATTGGTATGTTGCAAGTCTTTACCGTCGTCATTCAATAAAATTGGGTAATTAAAGAGATTATTAAACTGAATCTGAAGGAAATCAGTCAAGAACTTGATCGTGTTTAGACTCACATGGCTTGCTGACCGCCAAAGTCCGTAATTGAAAGTGAAATATAACCGGAATAATAAACTGACAAGAACAAATGGGGTTTGGAGAATATGGTTGGATGAAAGTGTTAACTGAGAATAATTAATAAACTCCCTCTAATTTTTCGAACCCGGCTTTGTGCCCGCAGGATCCAGCCTCGTCTTCCCTAGTTTCGAACATTGGACCGGTTATTCTTAACAGCATCCTTTTTGACTTTATAATGTCATGGCCTGATTGGTCGAAGCACGGTTTATACTTTTCATTTATCTATTTCCTTATAATCATCATGAATGCTGAGTCTGCTATTAGTTTCTGCTTCTATGTGCTTCTTAACAACGAAGACTATCATTGGTGGTGGAGTTCGCTTTTGTATACAGGCGCAGGAGGTGCCTTGGGACGCAAGTTGAAGTTGAAGTTGAAGTTGCCCTTTACTTTGGCTACGTACTGACTGTCCCGTGCACTGTCTTCGTACTCACTGGAACCATCGGTTTGGTTTCCATGCATGTTTATGGTTCACAAGGTTCCTCTATTCCTGAATGAGGAACAATCGATCAATATATGATGCCGCATTCATTCGTGGCTTCCACTTGTTTTTTTTAATGTAATTCGTGAATCGTGGAAATTGTTAGCTTTCTTCTTCTTTTTAATTAACCTTTTGTTTTTGTTGGTATACCTCATAATTTTGCTAAATGATACAAAGAGGAAGACCTCTGGTAGTTATTATTAAAAATATATAAAAAATAAGGTACAAAAGGTTATGAGAGAAAAAATCCAAACAACAAAAGAAAACCAACTGAAGAAACAGATGAGATTAAGGAAGAGCCAAATAATTTTGCCAAAATAAAATTGTTATCTTAACCTCTCTATAATATCTCAGTAAAAATCTTTCTGTATAAAACCCAAAAGGAAAAATCACAAAAAAGAAAAAATCTTTCTGTATAAAACCCAAAAGGAAAAATCACAAAAAGGATAAAAAAAACATATTGTATTACAAATAGGGTATTAAGAAAAACGAAAAGAACTAAGTCCTACAATATCCCTATCAACAAATTTTTGTAAAATAAGAGCAGTATACAATCAAATCAGAGCTTGAATACTGTAGCTCTAGAAGTAATAGTATCAGCAACTCAATTCCCTTTTTGATAGATATGAGAAACATGAAAATTCATCTTTGAAATTAGTCCTAAGCAACGCCTCTATGTAGATTTCCAATACCAAGGAACAAAATCTAAACAAGTTTTGAACAAAGTGACCAAAATACCCGAATCACTTTCTAACCATATGTTTTTCCAGCCAAATTCCCAAGCATAAGAAATAGCATAAATCGTAGCTGACAACTCTATTTCAAACGCATATGCTTTACCAATTGAAACTGCAAAGACACTTCTGAAAAACCCTCTGAAAGTTCGGTGCCTTCAGTGGTTTTAATACCTCGTAATTAGATATATGGAAATCATGTTCTATCATTAAAAAAATAAAAAAATAAAAAGGACCCTCTTAAAATTAGTGATTGTTTCAACAATAAAACAATTCCGGGAAGACATCTGCTTAAAGAAGAAGAAGAAGAAACAAATTTGTTTTATCGTTTTCTCGTCCATATTTTCTTTGGCCCGGCAGAATTACATTTATAGTATGTGTTTTTTTTCAAAAGAAAAATAATAAGTCTCTGATTTTAAGTAATAACTAGATAAATCAACTGTAAGTTACGAACAAAAATGCTAGCTATAAAGCACTACACGTTTCTAGTCTTTAGAGTAACATTTGTACAATGGAAAATGGGAGGAGGGAGAATCTGTGTATCCGCTTTGAATGGCTGCCTGCAAATGAGTGTGGATGTCGCCGTGCCGTTAAACATATTGTTCAGTTGGAATTGATTGGAATGATGCTGTAATTTGCAAATCGAAAGGTGAAATCGCAACACAAACAAGTTTTTTTTTTTTTTTTTTTTTTTTTTCCGCTCTGAAAAAAATTTGGACTTTTAAGCCAAATCGCTGAATTTTGCTCTGGCACAGAAGTTAGATGGCCTACTCTTATAAAAGAATGCGGAAGCTTAATAGGGTTATCTCTTCTATGCACTAGATGTGTTGGCCTAAATCTCTAATCTCTGGAATAGGATGCATTAACGGTATTTCAAGCTCTTAATAATGATTCATTATGTCATTCTGAGTTGCGCACATGACTTATAAGTTACGTTTGGCTTAGGAATAGAAAACGAGCTTATCTTATCAGAAGAATCTTCTCTTCTAATTGAGTTTATTAAAATTATGTTCTGATTTATAATAGCAGAATCGTTTGACCTCAAAAAAATAAAAAATCTCATATGTCCCGGAGAGGAGAGTGTGATTGAATATTATTTGTTGTTGAGTTGTATGTCTATTTTTAATTTAAGACGTCTAATTCATAGATCGAATTGGACTTTATCATCTTTGATAATTATAGTTATTTCATCTCATTTTACAGGTGTTATTTGTCGTGATTTGATGAAATATTGTCTTTGGACAGACAATGAACTTTGTATGGTGAAAATTTATCCAAATCTTTTTGATGCAGTGATTGAATATACCGAATAGATGAATCAACTTTGCTTCAAAAGAAAACCTTTGCCGTAGCGCATAGCATATATTTTGTAACATACAAGATATCTTACATGACACTACAATGGATTACCTTGTCCTGAGAGTTTATTTACAAGCTTTTGTATATCATATTTGGTCCGCTAATCGCCACTTTGGAGTCCATTTCAGTCATTAGTTTATCAGTCCATGAAAACTTTCGTATAGGAGTCATATAATAACATGTGAACATGTTATACTCCGGAGTAGCTGGAATTAGGAAGAAACAAGGGTAAGCCAAAAGGCAGGTGAGGTTCCCATTCTGGAGGAAACTGACTAGAAAGCCATAACACGAGAAGAAATTACGGAATTCCACGAGGTTATCCGGAAGAGTGAATATGGCGTGGTAGAACAGCTCAACCGAATGCCTGAACTAATCTCCATTCTGGGTCTCCTAATGGTAATGGCATAGGAAGTGCATTGTTCAATAATTCTTTGAATGAGACACGTGACACATAGATGTAACATCGATTCATTAGTACATACATCTATCACATAGATGTAGCTTCAACAAGTACCGTAGACATCAGTTTCTCTATATTCTTTCTTTGTGCCTCCAACAATTATTAATACGTGAATGGATGAAAAGTTATATATATATATATATATATATATATATATATACCTATTGGATTGGCAACCATATATATATATATATATATTTATATGCGTATGTTATCTATCTCTATGAAATCAGAGTCTTGTTCTGAATGTAATTGATTATGCGAGTGTATTCACCGGGATTTCACATTGTATTTTTCTTAAGCTAAATGTATAATATATAAGTAAATTTGCCATAACTTTAGATATTTGGTGACAGTTCAAAGCCTGATATAATTTATCAGCACTGATTTGATAAAATGAAATTCAGTAGATAAATTTACACCCAAAAAAAAAAAAAAGAGGACAAATTCAAAGCAGCGAAGCACTACTTCGCTTGTTTGCATCACTAAAGGGATGATCATCGTCTGTTGAAATAACAACTTTTGACTCATTAAACTCGCTATCTAGTAGCGGCTTAGCCTCTCCAACTCGGTTCCATCCATGAAAGTCATCTTCCTCATGTGGAGCCAAGTTTTCTTTGACACTGGTTTCAGCTTTCACAAAGCTCAAACTCTCTGCTTTCTCCTTCAAACTTGGTCTCTCATTCTTGATTTTAAAAGCTTCGTCTTTAAAATAAGGGATCATATTTTCCTGATTCTCCTGATTTTCATGGCTACTGAACTGAGAATTACACCTTCCGTAAGTTTCAACTGATGTTTCTCTCAAAATTTTCTGTGATGAAGATGACCTTTGTGTGAAGCTTCCAAACCCCTGAATCCCTCTACTTAGCTTCCTAGCTCTATCTCTCTCTTCTTTAAAAAGAGGACCCATTTCAAGCAGCTTCAATACTCTCTCTGATTTTTTTCTCGCAGTTAGACCCCAATTGAACCTGTAATGAAAAATAAACCATAGCTTCTTGTTCTCAGACCATATTTATTAGTAGCCAAGAACCAAAATCACCATAAACATATTAAGCAAGATTTGATTTCATATTTTAAGACATACCCTTTTTCATCTATGTATTGAAAGCTTTCAATCTCTTTAATAACATCTTTTTCGCCTTGAAATTCGTCTCGAACACTCTCTGGTCCATGAGTCAATAAGTGCTCAAGAACAATCAGAGAGTTGTAAGAAAGCCTCCAATTTTTCGTTTCGAATTTGAGAAATCTGATTCGTATGCAATTGAGAAATTATGTGTTAGATTGTTATTTCGGTCTCAAAATTTAAAAAAAAAATCTAAAGAAATGCCATATCAAATTACGAGATTCAAAAACTTCACCAAGTAGCCACAAACCTTTTGTGTAAAATCTCGACAATTCTGGTGTAGTCGTCAATCTCAAAAGCAGATCTTGAGATTGAAGACAAGGTACGAGCGTCAGGTGCCCATGGATTCCCAACTGTGGCCTCTTCAGTCAATCTTTTGAGAAGAATAAAACACAAGAATCAAAAACTAAGACCAATAAAGGCTAAGTATGAAGAAAAAAGAAGCCAAATCCGTGTTAGTATCACATAAAGAAAAACTCACAACTCTGCCGGTGTAACATCTGTGAGGGCCAGTCTAGCAGACTTGATCTTCTCCTTGAGAAAAAAAGAAGCTTGTTTCTTGAATTCATGGAAGAAAGGTGTACTGTTTTCACAATTATTTTTGCTTAAGATTGACATGTTTGAGAGAGAGAGAGAGAGAGAGAGAGAGAGAGAGAGAGAAGAAGAAGAAGAAGAAATGAAGAAAATTTCAAGTTACTAATTTGGTATTTAGAACTGACTAAGCTAACAAGCACAACTAATCCAATGAAACAGAAAACACAACACCTACTTCATTATCTAATGTGTAAAAAAGTCGGACTTTCTTATGCAATCAAAGGAAAGTAAATAGGACTAAAGTTTAAATAAATAAGAGAATTGATGGTTACTTATAGGGTGATGGAAACAATGTGTTTGGTTTAGAGTTGAAAATTTCAACTCGGAAGCAAAGCTAATATAATTAAGAGTTTCATTAATCAATGAAGTTGTAAAAATGTATTTAAATATGTGGAGATGTGTCTTTGGGTCAACACCCGGAGATACTGCTAGACAGCGCCACAGGCCCATGTTTTGGTTTCAAATTTGAAATTCTTTCTTCGTGATTCCAAGGTAATAAGTTATGTCCAAGGAGAGAAATCAAATATAAATGTATGCACTGTTCCAGTACTACTAAGAGTGCAAACATGCCAAAAACAGGCAGCCTACCATTGGATTTTGTTCTTCAGTTTATTTGAATTATAGACATGTAGTGAAGCCCACATTCTTGATTCTGGAATCTTAAGGGCAACTTTCAATTTAAAAGTGGCCAACCTTTTGAACCGAAGACTAATTTGAACTCCGAGAAATGGTCGGATCTAGTAATTTTTTTTGGTCCAAACCAAATGATATTTTTAGGAACATTTTATTGGTTATTAAAGTTATGACAATTGACAAGTTATAAAAAATCACAAAAAATAAATAAACAAATAAATGAGGCTGAGAAATGGTCACAAAAAAGTCGTTTTGGCCCAATTCCTCCTACGCAGATCCTAATCCCTTTGAACTCGATTTATTTATTTACTTTTTTTTTTCTTATGATTCGAAAAGAAAAGAATACAAGTGTCTCTTCTCGATATTGTCACTTTTATACAAGAACCTTTAAAGCTCACACAAATCAATGTACCATTATAAATTTGTATATTTCTACTGATCAATCAAGTAAAATGACTGCCTAGTTTGGAAAGAGGCAAAGACCTTGTGTCCAATAGTTTGTGGTGCGCATTGCATGCAAATTATAATCAACGTGTTCGTACAATTAAGATGAATACTATTTCAGAGTACTTGATTTAATCCAAACATTTGAGCCTATAATAGTCTTATGAATTATGATTGAAAACAATTTATTCACCATCGGATTGAATGACTAAAGGTCATATTTTAGAAGGCACCACCGCTATTGTTCACTATGCATGACTATATATTATAGCTTTCTTTGGGCAGTAGGGCGTTTTTTTTTTTTTTTTTTTTAATAAATTTAAAGTTATATGTTAGTAACATGCAGTCTAGTGATAGTAATTTATGTCCGTAGGTCGTGTCGATGTTATAATATATATACTTTATTATGAATCTAGCTTGTTTAATAATTATATTAAAAATTCTAATTTGAACCCAACATAATACAACCCATATAATATATTTCTTTAATGGATCATATTTAGGTTAAATTAACTTGATAGGACTCTAAATTAACTATAATATATTTTTTTTAACATACTTAACATAAATTTATATATATTAAGTGACCTTAAAATATAAATATGTATAAAAAATAAATAGAAACCATATAAAATTTCAATAAATATGCATAACATAGTCTTAAAAATATGAAAAAAAAAGGGTCTATGCATATATAGTAAAACTATTATAACTTTTAAATATGTATTACATAGGTCATATACGAATTTCCTTGAAATTAACCTGTTTAATAAATAGATTAATGCAAGTCATTTTTTGGTTAGTGGGTCAATCTAAATCCGATCAATTTAATAAATAAGTTCACAGATTTAACTTAATTTTGAGCTAAACTCGTTTAGATTAAATCTAAATCCACTAATTCCGTACAAATTTCAAATCATGTCGTTGTATTGGATCACAAACTACTAGTATTATATAGCATTAAAATTTGGAAATAGATAGTTATTAGTGCAAAATTTCATCTAACACCGTAGACAAGTGTAAGAGCAAAGATTTACTACCTGTTGTTGCTGAAAGTAAGGTCTAAAATTCTATTTTCTGGTAGGTTCAAATCCGAGACTAGGAAACAACATCTCTCTTAACCTCAGGATATCGAGATCTGCAACTAGGGGGGGGAGAGGGTGGGATCCGAAGCCTAAGTTATTGTATGGAGTGAACGAAGATTCTAGAGAGAGAGAGAGAGAGAGAGAGAGAGTCTCAAATGAAGAGTCAATACAAGAGAGAGAGGGAGAATTTAGAATTTAGAACTTAAAACTTTAGCTTGCCCTCAAAGTGGTGGGTGAGGTCTTAAACAGGAAATTCAGAGCTTTTTGGGTTGTTGGATCATCTTGGAAACAAGAGAAACCATCTTCGCCCTTGATCTTAGCAAATGTAAGTGAATTTAATGTGACTAGATTGCGAGCACTATAGCAAGGCGACAACAGACCTATAATGCAGTGATAGTACACTTAGTCTCGAGGACTAGGTGTAGTTGTCAGATGATTTATGTACTCATGTCTCGTAATTCGGGGAGCTTTACTAGTCTCGAACTTTGATTGGTTAAAAGGTGGGATTCCATACTCAGGTCAAACTCTTGCCTGGGTATTTCAGGGTTACCCGAGGTGAGGCCATTCTCTTCCCTAGACATTGGAAGATCATGTCGGGATCGCCTAGTCTCCGGGATTGGAGGTTTCCCCTAGTTGTGTGATTCCTTCTTGAGTTCTCAATGGGGATTCTATTGTAGCGCATGCCTTTAGGCATTATAGCGTGTGCCTATAGGGGAGGTTGGCTGGCTTCCCTATGGATGCGGCTCTTTCTTAGGCTTATAATTGAAGTTACCCCTTAGGTGCGACTCACCCTCAGGGTTCGAGCTTAGAATGTTCCTTACGGGGATTAAGATCGACATCCACTTTAAGCTTCTTCCCCGAGGGTAGTGAGAATTGCATCCCATCATCGAGTCTCTATCCTCGAGTTTGATACTTGGTAGTTTGAAATATACCCCTGACAATAGCTACGTGGGGAGCTCAATAAAAAATATGCTAATGTATTAAACACTAAAATCCGAAAGGCAAAAGTTTTTGGGCCCGTTTGTTTCCCTTATTTGAATGTATGTATTTGAATGAAAATTATAGAATGTGTTATAATTGGAATGAAAGATATTTGAATGGAAAAAAATAATGGAATGAGTTGTAATTAGAATGAGAGTATTAGAATGATCACTCAAAAACTCTTCTTTCCTCCATTCTCATTCAAGACACAAAAAAATCATTCCAATGGTTGATTTTTCTGATAGACAAATACACATTCTAAAAGATCATCTGAATGGAAAACCTAGAGTTATTGAAACAAACATTCATTCAAATGGATTTTCCATTCTAATGGAATGAAATGGTCGAAACAAACAGGGCCTTTATCATTCATTGTGTAGTACAATGCAATATTAAAGCTTTGTTTTGAATTATACTTAGTATATCATTTTGACCTGAATTTTTAATTTATATAATAATAATTCTTGAATTATGTAATTATTACAATAATAACTTCTTTATAGTAAACTGTTAGTTTTTTAAACATAAAATAGTTATTAACAAAACATATAATTAGATATTAATTATTTCTATGAGTCATAATCTTATTTTTAGTCGTAATTACTAAATTATGCACTTTACACAGGACTCATTTTGGTTAAAAATTTAATAGTTTGTAAAAAAATGATCATTAATGTAATAGTGCAATAATTGCACAAGTCTTTATAGTCTATTGTGTAAGTTAAAAATTCAGAATATCATTTTTGACTATAATTACTAATCGCGTACTTTGTAATGACTTATTTTTTAAAAATATTTAACAGTTTATAATAAAAAGATCATTTTGTAATAATTATATAATTTATAGAGTAAGTTAAAAATTTAACGAGCAAAATGATACTATACGTATAATTCAAAGGCTACTAATATCATTAACCGAAATTGTAACACTATTATACTATCACGAACATGAAATTGTCTATAAGAAAGACTCAAGGAAAAAATGTCTGACTTTCTAATTCATTCTTACAAGAACACACTATTGAATCGTCAAAATACAAATAGAATAAAAACTCAATTTCAATCGTTTAACAACTATAATCTTAAATTGGAAGCAAGACATGAAATAAGGATAAATACATTACCCGTTTAGTACTCTTTTTGAATTCAGTTTTATGATTTCAAAATAGCAAAAATTAAAACATGCCCATAAAAACATGTTTGGTGGCTATTTTTGAATACAAAATTTTGAAATTTTGGCAAAAAAATCCAAAAATTTGAAAATGACAAATTGACATTTTCTAGACTTGTTGTTTTTTTTTTCTACCTCTCTTGTTTTTTTTCCTTTGTTTTTATTTTTTGGTGCTCTGGGTCTTCCTCTCTTGGTTGTAAATCCCTGCTCTCATCCTCTCCCTCTTCGCTTCTCTTGCTGACCACCATAGATCTCTCTCTCACTCAACCACTATGGATTTGCAGACGAAGTTGGCCATCGTTCTTCCATAGTTCATCGTTCTTCGTTCTTCCAACATTCATTCTCCCTCAGGCCGAAGCTTGTAGTTTCCAATTGTTCTCCTCTGTTGTTCATCAAGCTCTTGTATCAATGGGTTTTGGGTTTTGGTGTTATATTTTAGCACTGTGAATCAACTATGATTATTGATGAGAGGCGTATTAGTTTTAAGGAATGAGATTTTGCTTTTAGAGAGAGAAAGAAATTGATCAGTCTGGTCGTTTCTTTTTGAGTCAAAAATGGCGAAAATTAGGCTGAGAACAGTTTTTGTGATTTTGGTTATTTTTTTTCCCATAAAATTGGGTACCTATTTACTTGCATCCATCTCTGATGTTTGTAGAACTAGTGATTTCATTCCCTCCCTCGCCTCTTAAAAAAATGATTATTGATGCAAACATCAAACGTATTCCTTTTTTCTTCCCTTGGAAAATGATTTTTATATACACATGTTTTCAGATAAAAAACAAAAAGAACAGAGTCTATACAAAAGTGTATTTCTGTATGTGGGCCCACTCCTAAATCGTACGTTACGCGGACGATTAATTAGCGGAACAGATAGCAGAGGACACACCGTTCGACACGTGTCTATGAGGGCCGCTTGAAAGCCACATAAGTCGCACATGATATGACTTGGGCCTGTTGGTTGTCGCAGGCTAGGGTTGAATAGATCCCAGACCCTGGATGGGTTCAGTCCAATCTAATTCTTGCGTCGACTGCTGGGGGTCAAAAGTCTCGAGAGTTTTCTGCCAGAAGATCATTGGGGGCAGTGCGCCACTCTAAACCCAGACAGGGCATTCAATGCGATTCTGGATAGGTGTGTGCATTGGGCAAACCATCCCGACAGGACGACGGGTTGTTAAAGTCTCGCCTTTGCCAAGCTCGCACCATAGGGGATTACAAAAGGCAGATTACGACAATGCAAGTGAGATTACGGTAACCACGATCCGTGATTTCCAGAATAAGTCATGATGAGAAAAGGGTACTCAATCTTAGAATTGAGAGCTGGCAGATTCTCGGTTCTAGGATTATGTATATATGTCATACTTCTCCCTGAAAAAATAGATAGATAGATAGACAAAAACTTTATGAACAAAAAAAACTCTCTTTTCTATTCAATCTCGGGAGTAAATATCTGACTTAGGTATCGGAGAGTCTTTGCAGGTGGCCACCCTCACCTCTTCGATCCGGAGTGAGATCAAAAGCATCCTGAGATAGCGAGGACACGTGGATAATTAGTAGGAATAGCACCAATAGTTTGGATACATGGACAGTTAGTAAGACCAGCACCAATAGTTTGAAGACACATGGACAATTGGTAAAAATAGTACCAACAATTTGGCACCGTCTGTGGGAAATCGAAGGGCGCGAGAGAAAGAGTGAGAGTCTCACGACCGCACTCTCCCTGAATAAAAAGTCATACGACATCGGATGTCACCCTTGAGAATGACAACAAGAAGCACACGGCCTAACACCGAAGGAGGCTCCTCGGAAGTGCGACCTAGTTTGGAATAAAAGCTGGATCAAATGCTTGTCACCTTGACGGAAGCTAATAGGAAGGTGGAGATGACTCATGAGGCCGTCCTGTGTTTAAAGAATGAGGTCGCCGAAGTTCATAGAGATAATGCCTACCTTGAAGGGCTATTGGCATGCGAGGCTAGGAGCGGGCGAAGGAAGGATTTCGATGAGAAGGACCCGCAGGAGTTCAGAGGTCAACAATAGCCGAGGGAAGTCCACGCCCCGTCCAGATCGCGGATGCAAGGAGAACAACAAAGTCAGACAAGGCCCCTCCGGGCAGAAATAGTAGTGGGTGGGAGACACCAAAAAAACCCGGAAGGTACACTCCCTGACTAGAAACAAGAGATGATGGCGGAGCTGAGTAAGAGACTCAGGACTTATCACAGCCAGACCCTCATCGATCTAGTAGAACAGATCTTGCACCGGATCAACCGAACAGCCTTCGCCGACTGGATTCAGCTGGAGCCCAAGCCAAAGGACTTCATGACCCCGACCCTCAGACCATTCGAAGGAAAGACCGACTCTCTCGACCACATATATCATTTCTAGCAGAAGATAGTCTTGGAAACCAGAGATAAAGCCGTGATCTGTAAATTCTTTTCCACCACCCTGGCAGAACTAGCCCTGTTATGGTTCAAGTAATTCCTGGAGAAATCTACAAATGGGTTTGAAGAGTTTTGCAAACTTTTCCTGAAACAGTACGCAAATGCCCAGAGGCAGTAGAAGATCATACGAGACCTGGACCGGTTGGAGTAATCCGCGAACGAGTTCCCAAGGGAATATTTGTCGCGTTTCTTAGAAGTGATGTCTTTAGTGAATGACGCCAACTCGACCCAAGCTGCGAGCTCTTTTGTCAGGGGCTTACAGCTAGGATCAATGCTGTCAGACCATCTACTTTTAAATCCACCAAACGACATGACTGACGTCCTAGCAAAATCAAAAGCGGTATTTAGGGTGCTAGAGAGCCATCAGAAAGCACCCAAAGCCTCTGTGGCAATAACAACAATGCCAGTGCAAATTCCGGCCACGCAGGGAGTAAAGAGGCCTACGCCAGCCCAGGACCCAACTCCAAAGCAGGCAGCCCTGACCTAGGCTAATCAAGAAAGCAACAAGAAGAGGAAAACATTTAAAGACCCTCTTCCAAAGTTCGAGTTCATCACACCAATCGATGTGATCTATCTCCAGAACAAAGACAGGGGCATTTTTAAAGATCCTCCGAAGTCTGGTGTTCCTGACCATATGAAAAACAAGAGCAGGTACTACCAGTTCCATAGAGATCATGGGCACGACACCATCCATTGCCGCAGCCTTTACTCGTAGGTTATGATGGCGATCCAGGCTGGCAAGCTAAAACAATATGTGAAAGAGAGCGGAAGCCAGTCCAAGGGGGACGCCGTCGAGCAGGAAAAGGAAAAGCAGACCTAGGCCTACGGGTCGGGGGAGCAGGCTCTGAAGATAGTACCAACGATTGTGGGCAGACTAAAGCTGACCCAGAGTCAGGAAGAAAAGAAAAAACACCGGAAAAAGACCGAAGAAAAGGTGAAGCACTTGAAAAGCTTGGGACACTCCGTGAATCACCTGACGACGGGGGAGAGCTATGCCTCAACCACCTCCATCGCCTTCATCCAGTAGGATTTAGCCATGGTGTGCCTGCCTCATGACGACCCCCTAGTGATCAATTTGCAGATCGACTCCGCGATGGTAGGAAGGGTCTTGGTCGACGACAGAAGTAGAGTCGACGTCCTGTTCCTTGGCACTTTCGAGAACATGGGTCTGAACTGGAGTGTGCTCAGGCTGACCTATCAACCGCTGTTCGCCTTCAGTAGCAGTAAGGTCATCCCCTTGGGCATTATGACTTTGAAGGTTTGTGCCGTAGAGAGTTGCTTGGATGTAAATTTCATCGTCATCGATTGCTAGTCCTCATTCAATGCTATCATGGAAAGGGGATGGATCCATACCATGCATGGGGTCGCCTCTATCCTCCACTAGGTCCTATGGTGTCAATCGAAGGATGACACTTACACGATAGACATTAAGGGAGACCAGGCCTCTATGAGGAAGTGTTGTTTGACCGCCTTAAAGGGAACCGATAGGAGCGGGAATGTCTTGACATAGGATGGATAGCAGTCAAAGGACCGCCTGCCAGCATATATGAGGCAGATCGAAGAGGAGTCTGACAGGCCAGAAACCACTATTGAGGAGCTGGTAGTGGTCCCTTTGAAAGAAGTCGAACTAGAGAGTAATCTTGATTGGGGCCTTGCTGCCCGAAAGGGAGAGGAGCGAGCTGTTGGAATTCCTCAGGCAGAACAAGGATGTCTTCGTGTGGTCTCATGATGACATGCCCAGAATAGACCCCGCATACACCTATCACCGTCTGAATATGGACCCCAACTTTCCTTCGGTCAGACAAAAGCCCCGAAGGTTTACACTGGAGAAAAACAGGGCGATCAACAAGGAGGTCGAGATACTGTTGGAAAACGGCCTAATCATGGAGTACATATACCCATGCTGGGTCTCCAAACTGGTGGTGGTAAAGAAGAAGAGCGGTGATGATCGTACTTGCATAGATTTCACTAATCTGAACAAGTCTTGCCCAAAGGATAGTTTTCTCCTACCAAAATCGGTCAAATGGTCGATGCGACGACATGATTCAACAGGATGAGCTTCCTAGACACTTACTTTGGATACAACTAGATTCCTTTATACGAAGAAGACTATATCCACACGACATTCATTACGGAGTGAGATTTATACTGCTACAAACACATGCCTTTTGATTTGAAGAATATGGTGGCAATCTACCAAAGGCTTATGAATAAAATGTTCGCCGAGCTACTGGGGAAAATGATGGAGGTTTACATTGATGATATGGTCGTGAAGAGCAAAAAAGCTTCGGACCATCTGGGCATCTGGACGAGTGTTTCCAAGTTCTGAGGCACTACCAAATGCGTCTGAATCCTAAGAAGTGCACTTTCGGAGTGTCCTCCGATCAGTTCTTAGGGCACATTATAAGTAGAAGGGGCACTGGGGCCAACCTGACCCAGTTACCCTCAATCGTAGATGTACAAAGACCCTCTACTGTTAGAGAGGTCCAACGCCTAACCGGGAAAATAGCCATACTCGGCCGGTTTGTCTCCAAAATGTTTAACTGATGTAAGCTTTTCTTCTAATGTATAAAAAAAAGCTCCCCAATCATTTGGGGAGAGGAGCAAGACAATGCACTGACAGAGCTCAAGTAGTACTTAAGTCACCCGCCCATCCTGGCCTCCTCGGTAGAAGGACATCGATTATATGCTTATTGGGCAGAGTCTGAGGTAGCGATTAATAATGTACTGTTCGTCGAGGAAGATAGCAAGCAGAAGCCGATGTTCTACGCAAGCCGCATGCTTCTGGATACGAAGACACGATATAGTATGGTTGAAAAACTGGTTCTTGCTCTGGTCAATGCTAAGAAGAGATTGAAGTAGTACTTCGAGGCATACTCAATCACAGTGTATATGGATTTCCCCACTTGGCAGATCTTAGCCAAACTGGATCTATCGGGATGACTGACCAAATGGGCCATTGAGATAAGGATATACGATATCGAGTACTAGCCTCGAGTGGTGAAGAAGAGACAAGTCATGGCAGACTTCCTAGTAAAAATCTAGTCCTTCGGCGAGCCACGCGACCCACCGCAGATCCCTCCAGCTCACATCCTTTCAACTTGGACCCTCTACATGGACGGATCCATGAATACCTCAGGATCAGGCATCGGAATAGTCCTACGGACCCCAGCAAGGCTCAGGATAGAGAAAGCCTTGATACTTGGTTTCTAGGCGACAAACAATGAGGCGGAGTACGAAGTGCTACTGCAAGGCCTCGAGCTAGCCCTGCACATTGGAGTAGAGAACATTGCAGTAAAAACTGACTCGCAGCTGATTGTGAGTCAGGTTAGGGGAGACTTCGAAGTGAAAGAGCCAAGATTACACAGGTACTTCTCCAAGATAATGGGGACGAAATCCCACTTTAACAACTTCGATATTGAACAAATACCTAGGGAGATGAACCAAAAGGTTGATGAGCTAGCTAGAAGCGCGTCGGTGGGGGGGATGACCAAACGCACAGAGATTCTGCTAGAAGGCAAATACACGAGAGACCCCTCGGAGGACCCCGCACACTATTTGTTCACGACCGACTCTGAGGACGAAGGCTGGATGAGACCCATCACCCAATACCTGGTGTCAGGGAACCTGCCTGCAGACCCCTAAAAAGTAAGGTCGATCAGACTAAAGGCTGCCCAATACTCGATGGTGGGGGGCCGACTGTACAGAAGATCAATGATGAGACCGATGTTGAGGTTCGTAGGCCCTATAGAGGCGCCGAAACTGATGGAGGAAATCCACAAGGGAGTGTGTGGTAACCACTCGGGCGGGCGGAGCCTCACCCATAGGGCCTTAACGGCTGGATACTTCTGGTCCTACATGATGACCGAGGCAACCCAATTTGTCAAGAAATGCGATAAGTGCCAGAGGTTCGCCCCCCTGAAATGCCAACCCATGGAAGAGCTCCATTTGAACATAACTCCTTGGCCCTTCGCTAAGTAGGGTCTGGATATCGTCGGAGAGCTCCCTAGAAGCCACGGGGGAAGAAGGTATGTCTTACTAGCCACTGATTATTTCACCAAATGGGTGGAAGCTGAAGCCTATGCAACCATCAATAAGGCAAACACGATTAACTTTATTTGGAAAAACATAATCTGCTGGTACAGAATCCCAAAAGAGATACATGTTGACCTTGACACACAGTTCCAGAATGCCAAACTCAAAGAGCTGTGTGATTTGTATGACATAAAGCTCAGCTTCTCATCTGTAAATTACCCTCAGGTGAACAGTCAAGCAGAGGCAACAAACAAGGCCATCTTCGGTAATAGTAAAAAGAACTTGTAGGAGGCAAAAGAAAAGTGGTTAGAAGAGTTACCAGCCATCGTGTGGGACCACCAAACCACGGAGTGGAGGTCAATGGGAAGAACACCCTTTGCCATAGTCTATGGATCAGAGGTTGTGATCCCGACTGAAATTGGCCTCCTAACCCTTCGCTCTGGAGTGGTAAACGATGCCTCAACAAGTAACAGCTAAGCCGCAATACAGACCTCCTTGAAGAAACAAGAGACATGGCTCTGATCTATCTAGCCTCGTACCACTAGCAAGCCAGATCTTATTACGCAAAGAAAGTCAACGCTCTCCAGTTTAACGCTGGAGATTGGGTCTTGAGGGTCAGAACAAAGAATTCCTTGTAGCTAGACTCTAATTGGGTCGGACTCCTACAAGGTGATCAAAGCACTCGACAATGGCACATACATCCTAAAAGAACTCAAGACTGGGAAGAGCTTACCCAACACGTGGAATGCCCAGTACTTGAAGAAATACTACATATGAGACACATATAAATACTTGTATTATTAAATAGCTCGATTCCAAAATAAATCGAGATGTCTGTGTACCATCCCCCGATTCCACACACGTACGTAAGGGTATTTGTATAAATATTTAGTGTCAATCGGGAGACGTTACTCGATTTAGAACTGATAAAATCGGGGAAAATTAAAACTTTTTAGAAGGAAAAAAGGAAATTTCCACTCATAATTATACATACTCTAATGTATACATATAT
>JXTB01000556.1:159028-198939 GCA_002914805.1 Parasponia andersonii | reverse complement strand
TTACTAGAATGATTACTATAATATAAAATGCTTAAAGAAAGCAACCACAAGTATAAATCACAACTTTCACAAAATCAGGAAATCTAATCACAAAATGAACTGAAATGGCACATACTTTCATAAAAACTAGTCCATTTGCTTCTAAATAGTACCATTTGGTTTTAAAAATATTTGGACAGTACCTCTCCTATTTTTAGGACATTCCCACATGATTAAAATCAAGGTTTAAGATCTGTAATAACAATTCACAAGCCAATTCCCACATATATACCTCAAAGAGGATCATTTATAACAACCTAGGTGCACTTGAATTCTTTTCGGTTTAAACAAAGTTTAAAATCACTTTTACACTTGTATATCCTCATAACCAGCTAGTAAATAGGTGTAATCTACATAAAAGGATCAATGTCTTATATATTCCAAGTAATGAAATCAAATTACAAGTATAGACAACTTATTCCAACAATGAAAACACTTGAATCCACAAATAGCAAACTTTAGGGCATTAAGTCTAACTTTAATCCTCCACTTAAATTCTATGTTTCCAACCATATATAAGGTTTTCTAGGACCTTTGTTCATCAAATAAAAGCTTTGATTTTAGGGCTAATGCAATAGAAATAAATTACTAATTCCAAATTCCATAAAAACCTCACCTTGACTAGTTTGAACCTTTGTTGAATCTCTTACTTTCTTCTTCCACAAAACTTATTTCTATAGCTTAGAAATTGATCTTAGAACTCAAGAGGACCTAGAGGAATCATTATTTAAGGAAGGAGAATTAGTAGAATTGAAATAATAAAACAAAACTTAGGAAGGAGAATTAGTAGAATTACCTTGACTAGTTTGGACCTATCTTGCTTTCTTGAGCTCTAAATTGAGTTCTACTGCTTGGAAACTCTTGGAAATGGTTAATAGGAGCTGAGAGAAGTCTAAAAATGAGTGGGAGAGTTTCAGGTCATGGCTGGAGATAAAGGAGAAGAAAGTGACTAGATTTGGTCCAAAAGCGATACTTAATAACTAAGAAATGGCATAACTTAAGTTCTAAGGAGTATTTTGGGAATTTTGCACCTTACCTTCCATGTGTCCAGCTCTAAAACATCCTTAGCATACTCATCACGTTGTTGGTCCATCCTATACACCCAAGTGTAGACCAAAATGGTGAAACCTAGCTTAAGAGATGAAAACTAGTCATACTTTGACCTATAATTCCATATGGTCAATCTTATTGTAATCTAGTGAAACCTAGCCCCATAACTAATCATTAAACATAAAAATAAATCAATTAGACTCCAATTAATAATGCAAACAAAGTATCAATGCCTAATTATTAGAGTGCACAAAGATGACATTACGCGATTAACCTTAATCTAAGCTAGATTAGTGTAATTAAACACAGTTCAGTACAGTAACTGCCACCTCGTGCTTACCTGAAACCAACATTTTGGAAAATGCTAGAAATGGTTTCTATACATTAAATAAAAGCTATTTGAAGTTAAACACACAGTCAATTTGGCTCCGAAAAGCGTGAAAAATGCATTCTACTGAAAAACTACTATTTGACCAAGTTATCAATAGATATGATTTTAATGCATGTTCGTATAGTATTACTATTCATAAATGTATTCTTTGTCCCTTTCACACACCAAGCTCTCTCTCTCTCTGAGGATACTGAGCCTTTACACTGCATGGGAGCCCTTCCACAAATATTAGTACAATAATACAGATCATTTAACAATCAGAATGAGTAATTTACCATGAAATTGATACTAGTTGCTTGATATATCTATTATACAATGTGAATATGTTTATTATTGGCTTATTATGTATGTGAGAATCTTGGGCATTACAGTCTGCTACACAAATTTACCCACTAGTTTGCTATGTAAAATGGTCTGCCCCCAGTGCCAGACCGCTTGAACTATTCGCATAAATAAAGATCGTATTGTGGGAATCACATTGGGTAATAAAATACTTGCTGATGACCCGAGAAAATATATGAGGAGCAATGAGCTACGTAATAAAATGCTTGCCAGCAGACCTCAATAAAGATTGTACTGTGGACATCACATCGTGCAATAAAATGCTTGTCGATGACCCGAGAAAATGTACGAAGAGGGGTGAGCTGCACAATAAAATACTTGCCAGCAGACCTCAATAAAGATCGTACTGTGGGAATCATATCGCGCAATAAAATGCTTGTCGATGGCCTGAGAAAATGTACGAGGAGGAATAAGCTACGCAATAAAATGCTTGCCAACAGATCTCAATAAAGATCGTACTGTGGGCATCACATCGCATAATAAAATGCTTGTTGATGGCCCGAGAAAACGTACGAAGAGGGGCAGGCTGTGCAATAAAATACTTGCCAGCAGACCTCATTAAAAGATCATATTACAGGAATCACATTGTGTAATAAAATGCTTGTCGATGACCCAAGAGAACGTACGAAGGGCAATAGGCCGCGCAATAAAACATGCCATTGACCCTCAAGAAACACCTACTCGATGGGGAAGAATTGAGCGATAACACCCCTGTCCTAGAGAGCACCTTAGCTACGCGTAAGCTGAAAGTAAATGGGGCCAGGGTCTACTCATTGGAAGTAGACCCTCCCTAGAGAGCACCTTAGCTATCCGTAGGATGAAGGTTAATGGGGCCAGGATCTACCTATTGGAAGTAGACTCTATAGGGTCTGCGCATTGGAAGCAGACCCAGATAAGTTACGCAGGATACTAGGCGTATGAAGAGGGGCGGGCTGTGCAATAAAATACTTGCCAGTAGACCTCATTAAAAGATCATACTACGGGAATCACATTGTGTAATAAAATGCTTGTCGATGACCCAAGAGAACATACGAAGGGCAATAGGCTGTGCAACCAAACTTGCTGTTGACCCTCAAGAAACACCTGCTCGATGGGGAAGAATTGAGCGATAACACCCCTATCCCAGAGAGCACCTTAGCTACGCGTAAGCTAAAAGTAAATGGGGCCAGGGTCTACCCATTGGAAGTAGCCCCTCCCTAGAGAGCACCTTAGCTATTCGTAGGCTGAAGGTAAATGGAGCCAGGGTCTACCCATTAGAAGTAGACCCTATAGGGTCTGCGCATCGGAAGCAGACCCAGATAAGTTACGCAGGATACCAGTCGTATAATCTTCCAAACATAAAGACAGAAATCAAAACCAAATTCTGTTTATTGATGCTTGAATTACAGAGTATATGGTCGACAGGGACACAGACCCAGTATCTTTATCTGTCGAAAACAGGTCTTGGACGGACTCCCAAGGACACGTCGGAGTGATAACATCCTGTTTGCTCCTGGTAAGAGCCGAGTCCAGGCCTTATCTTCTACAAAGATGGGTCCAAGCATGAATCAACCAACCCTTGGAGCTGGTTCCTAGCGTGATCCCATTTAGTGTCAGAGAAGTCCAGCCATACGTGCAGATCAAATTTTACTAAGACAAGTTATAACTGTAATTATACATCGTCAAAGCCGAACAAGCCGGAACTCACATCCCGATTTCCGGAGTTAATCTTGTCAGTCATAGCACGGAGAGGATTCACTAATAACTCTAAATCATATATGATTGGGCCAGACCCAGAGGTCAGCTAAACTGCCAACAAGGGAATGGCATTGTATATGATATCCGACCCTAATCACAAATGTGGGCAATAGAAGAAGAAAAATAGAATAAACATGAGAAAAGTATGCTGTTTTTATAATTTAAACAGATGCTTGCAATAAGGATCAGCTTTACACTACACAATTAGTACTTTATAAGTACACAAAAGAGCGAGGGCCCCTAATTACCTCTGGTGGGGGGAGCGATGCTGACTTCGGCACTTGGTCTAGCTTCGGCAGGGAGCAGCATATCGGGCTCAGAGTCGTCGCTAGATAGGACAACCGCACTTAACCCTCCACCAGTTAAAGCACAAGGACCAGGCTAACCCTCAGGAACCTCTGTGGCTTGTTCTGGTAGGTCAGAAAAAGGCATAATCTCTTTGGCGATCGAGGCAGATGTAGAGGGCCTATCATTCTCTTCGTTAAGCATCTTTAGTACATCAACAAGGTACACGATGTTAATCTCGTCCCCTAGCTGTTGCATGTCATACCCAATAGAGTAATGGTCCCTCTCGACACCCTTCTGTTCATTGAAATGGTCTGGTGTCACCACCTTCATGTGGCCCTCAAATTCCTGTTCTCCCAGCCAGACTTATAGCTCTCTGCAGAAAGAATGTCTATATGCCTCTGATACCTCTTATTTAGCTTCTCTGCATCTTCTAGCCTATCTTTTAGTGTCGTTAGCCTCAGTTCCACTTGCCGCTGTAACAAGTTGATCAAAAGAGTGTTAATATCGGCAAGGTCTTCACCACGCTTGCGAGTCAGCTCCACGTGAGCTTCCATCAGTTTACAGTGATCCAAATAAAGATGTCGAATTACCTTATTGGACCAGTCGAGTATGCACTGCAGGGAATGGGCCTCTAACTTAGTCTTCACCTCGGCTTTCCTCGCCTTCTTAGCCTCGTCGATGGCTCTGTCACGAGCAATGAAAGCCAGCCTTATCTCGACCCCTGTGCTCTGCAGCTCCTGCTCCTTGACCTTGAGCTCAACTTGGGCCAACCTGGCAGCCTCGACCTCTGAGCGCAAACATGGAACCTTGGTTTCGAGAGACTGGACCTTCCCCTCTGCCTCGGCCAGGCTTCGATACAGGTCTAAGTCTCATCCTATCCCCTCTGGCTCTTCACATCTGGCCCTCTCGACACTCAAAGCATGAGTCACCGCGCTGCTGACCCTAGCCTCATCCAAGCACTGATACAGGTCTAAGTCTACCCTTGACGTGGCAAGGGCGACCTCGCTCTGCTCGGCCGCTACAGCACATGCATTCAGCTGCTCGGTCAGCTCACGATACAAGAAGAGTAGAAAGACTGAACAGTGGCTAGTTGAAAAATATAAAAAGAGGGAGTCAGTGTTCAGCAAAGATGCCGAAAGCATAGAGATGACGGCTAGACGAGCCAAACCTGTGCAATGCTGCGGCCACCAATGAGACCTACGTTCTCCAGGGAGAGTGCCTCCAGCTCAAACTTCATGGCTGGACCCTCACTCATCCACGTCCGAGAAATGCGACTCCACCCCGCCAACTTCGATGACACCTTCTCCACCTGCCAAACGCACTCTAGTAGCTTCTTTTGATGCTCCTGAAGTGGGGGTGGTAGAAGACGAAACATCTCCAAGTTCACCTTCAGCAACAACTAGAGATGGTGCATCCTTAGCAGAAGAAGCCCCGCCAACTGCTACTTCAGTGGCCCCAGCAACCACCTCACTTGGAGACCCGCCTGGATGTAATTTTTCGGTCTTGTCTTGACCAACATGCTCAGACGAGCCGCCGTGCGTGGACCTTCTCCTCCTAATGACGGTCAGGGTAGCCCTGTCATCGTCACTGTCTGAAGAGGGGGCAGTTTTTCCTCTCTTCCCCGCTAAACTTTCCTCCCTCTCGGACAGGTCGACTTCATAACCCCACTTCATAGAGACTGGGAGAGGAGAAGACAGGCGAGACTTCAACCTGGGAGCCTCTCTATTGAGCTCAGAAATATTCCCATGGGAGCGAGCAGAACTGGACCCCGTGCTCATCTTCGAGTCAGAGTCGGGGGCAGAAGGAGCTGGCCCAGCGAGCTCCCCTAGCAGGATTGAAGGCACCCTCTTGCCATACATGATCTTTACGGTCGGCTTCTCCCGGATCACTGGCCCACCTGCCTCAGGAAAAGATACCACGATCGCATCATGCTCAGCCACGAACAAACCCTCCAGCTCATCATCCAAGCCTGTTCTTGGGGTGACAACTCCCTGCTCCCCGGCCTCGTCCTTAGAGGACACCACCAGATGCCGACCGATGGGGACCTTGGATCGGGCTCTGTGGATGATGGTACTACCCTTAGCCGAGGAAGGATCTATCGAAGGGCCAGCATCCGAACCTGCAAGAGCGAGTGATGCGATTAGAATACAGCCATGACTTAATCAACGAAGCCTTAGGGCACGAAATAAACTTACCCCTAACCCTCTTGAGGGCAGCGGCTTTCTTACTTCGGAACCTGATGCATTCCTCGGTCAAGAGCTTCACAGCCTCTTCGAGCTCATGACTGGTCGGCTCTACTAGGTCATTGGGACCTGCGAGCTGGCTCGAGGTCGTGATTTGACAACCCACCATGGTGATGCGACTTTGCTCATCCCGGCGGAACCGGTTCAGAGCTAAAGCATCAAGCTGGCTCCAAAGGTACTTGGTGATAACCTACATATCCAGTGGTAAAGGGAGATGTAAGACCATCCTCGACATCATATTCATCACCTGGGGATTCAGAACGGCCTGAATGTGTCGGTAATCCCCATAAGATCCGAAGACGATGACCCCCTCCAGCTCTTTGGGCCGCCTGATCGATAGCCGTGGTTTGAACCTACTTTCCTCCACAGAGGCTGCGTGAGGCTAGATATCATGGGCAAAAATGGACAAAGTGCATGCAGACCCAAAAATCAAAACATAACTTAGTACTTACTTTGTAGAAAAAGTGGAGGAATTTGGAAACGCTACTCGTTTACCCAAGGAGAGCACCACGCCCCTCCGACGGCATACATCCTGGAGTGAGAATCCCATTGCTTGTCCAACCTTGGCAAGCCCCAGAACACGTTGTACCCCGGAAGCGGCTGGAGGTAGAAAGCAGAGTAAGAGCTCCTTTTGGGGATGAGGGTGAGCTTGTAGGCATAGAAGACCACCTCCAGGTCGATATGCGTATTGAGGAGGACCGACAGAACATAGAGCCTCATCAAGATCATGACCCCGTTGGCATTCAACTGCATCAGGTAAATCCCTGCCAGGCTAAAGAACTAGTGAACTAGGGGAGGAAGGAGAAACCGCAACCATTCCAGGTGCTTCCTCCCTAAGACAATGGAGCCTTCGGGGGCAGAGGGGTGAAGGTACTAGTCTACCGGACCCTCGACCCTTTGTAAGGTGACTCCCCTATGGAAGCAGAGCTGCCTCCTTAACGAGCCCAACTCGGAATCCGCGATGAGGCGGAGCTTCTGACTTTGGTTCGGAACCACTATCGTGGGTGTGATCAAAGAGAGCAAAAGTTCCTAGAAAAGGGAAGATTCGGAAACCTTAAGATTTGAGAAGGCTGGAAATTTTGAATGAAAGAAAGCAGGAGCACTTAGGGGTTTTAGTAAAGTAGCATATGAGTAGAAGCGTGCTTTTTTTTTTTTTTTTTTTTTTTTTTTTTTAATAAAGTAGAAGCTGAGAAGTTTTCCTTGGAAGAGAACGGTGTGAGGAAATCTGAAGTGTTAAAATTTCAAAAATTTGAAAAATTCGTGGCATGAGTTGGCGTGCATCAGCATTAGTAACTAGAGAATAATGACGGTAATGAGACACACGTACCTTTCGAATTGGCGAATTGGCGAATTGGAGGCATGATTTTCCCACTTGATGGCTACAAACCCATCAAATAAGGATATGAGAGCAGTTGTGGGGCCCACTCCTAGATCGTGCACTACGTGGATGATTAAGTGGTGAAATAGATGGCAGAGGACACACCATTCGACATGTGTCCAGAAAGGCCACTTGATAGCTATATAAGTCGCACGTGATACGACTTGGGCCAGTTGGTTGTCGCAGGCCAGGGGCGAATCCATCCTAGGCCCAAGATGGGTTCAGCCCAATCTAATTCTTGCCTCGACAGCTAGGGGTCAGAAGCCTCGAGGGTCTTCCACCAGAAGATCATTGGGGGTAACACGCCGCTCCAGACCCAGACAGGGAATTTAATGTGATCCTGGGTAGGTGTGTGTATTGGACAAACCGTCCTAACAGGACTACGGGTTGTCGAAGTCTCACCTTTATCAGGCTTGCACCATAAGGGATGACAGAAAGCAGATCACGATAATGCAAGGGAGATTACAGTGACCACGGCCCGTAATTTTCAGAATAAGTCATGATGAGAAAAGGGTACTCAATCCTGAGATTGAGAGCCGGCAGGTTCTCGGTTCTAGGATTATGTATATATGCCATACATCTCCCTGAAAAAATAGACAGATAGATAGACAAAAACTTTACGAACAAAAAAAAAAACTCAGTCTTTGCTATTCAATCTCGGGAGTAAATATCTGTCTTAGGCATCGGAGAGTCTTTACAGGTGGTCACCCCTGTCTCTTCGATCCGGAGTGAGATCAAAAGCATTCTGAGATAGGGAGGACACGTGGACAGTTGGTAGGAACAACACCAACAGTTTGGACACATGGACAGTTGGTAGGACCAGCACCAACAGTTTGAAGACGCGTTGACAGTTGATAAGAACAACATCAACACTGTACATAATCACAAATTGTAATAAAAAATATCAAAATAATATGTATTTGATTAATTTAAATAAATTATTTTAACAAATTTTATGATATTATAAAAAAAATGATACTAAGAACAATTAAACCAAGTGACTATCTATTTAAAATGAGGGTTTTTGATATGTTTGGTCCCTATATTATTAGCAAATTACTAAAATGGTCCCTAAATTAATTTTTTTAGCAATTAAGTCCTTAAGTTTTGAAAATTTTGACAATTAAGCCTTTTTTATTTGTTGACATTAAAATTTTCATGAAATTGAACATGTTTAAATGAATTAAATTGGTATTTCACTAACTTTAATTAGCTTAGAAGGGAAATAAAAATAAATTTTAAGAGAAATGTTAAATTTTTGTGAATTTATATTTTTAAAATTTTTTATATTATGTTATTAAATGTTTTTAATTTTTAGTTATTTTCCTTCAAATTCTAACTAATGTCAGTATAATAGTAATTTTAATATTCAAAAATCTTTGTATGTGACTTGAAAATGCTTAATTCCATCTAATATTTGAATAATTACTCATGAAAAGAACTTAATTGCCAAACTTTTTAAAACTTAGGAACTTAATTACCAAAAATAATAACTCAGGGATCATTTTGCCAATCACGAAAAACAAACATAGGAGTTAGTCATGCTAAAAGCCATAAAAATAACACTACCAAATAAAATTTCAAATTTTTTCATCTAAAAAACAACAATAAAATATAACAACCAAACATATTTTTAGAAACATATTTTTCAACCTAATTTTTAAATTCTCAGTTTAAGAATATTATTTTTAAATCACATACAAAACAGCCATTAAAATCTCTAGAACTATTAAAATCAAGAGAGAGAGAGAGAGAGAGAGAGAGAGAGAGAGAGAGAATTTTGAGATAATAAAACTTACTAGAATTTCACCCACGAATTATGGCAAAGAAAATACAACAGGACGTGTAAACTAAAGGGGAAACAATCAATAAATGAATATAGGGAAAAGTACATAAATATTCCTTTTTAAGAAAATTTTAATACGTACCTTTTCTATTTTTATTTTATAACTACTCATCTTATACCCATTTTCAGATAAATATATAACATTAGTTTTTGTGGAGAAATGAATATTACAAGTATTTTATGAAATGTATGTTTCGTGTTTGTCCTAGTGTATATTTTTATAAATAAAAATTATACCTAAAAATTTATACAGATTTCAAAATGTAAACTATCGATAAATATTTACATTATAAATATATACCCAAAAAATGAATATTTTGAAAAAATATTTTTTAAAAAAAGTAATTATAAATATAAGAAACAAAAGTAGATTCTAAGTCTAAATTTCTCATATATATATATATATCTGAAAATTAATACGCCGAAAATTTTATGATATATATATTAAAATTTTTATAAATTCAAAAATTACTGGAAAAATAAAAAAAATTGAGATAATATCTAGGGTGAACTGAAAAAAAAAAACTCTTAAGTTTGAGTGTTTTACAATTTAAACTCTGAAGTTTAGACTCTGCAAAATATTATTATGAGATTAAGAATTTCTGAAAACTAATATATTGTACTGACTTTTTGACCAATTTTAGTAATGAAAATATAAATATCCTCCATCAAAATTGGATTAATCTTTATTATTATCTTTAATTTTGAGAATATTATTGTCTTTTATTCATTAAAGTAATTCAAAAGGTTAATTTGAGATATTAATTTTCAGAAATCTTTAATTTTTGAGTATTATTTTACAGAATCTAAATTTCATATTTTAAATTGCAGATACCCAAATCTTAGTATCTTTTTGCAGTTTACCCAAATATACAAGTTACTAGAATTTGATCCAAAAATTATGGCAGAGAACCCCGAATGAATTTCGTCCAGTTCTAGATCATTCAACTATTGTCTTAATTACAATAGGGCATTGGCATTTTTTGTAGCACAGATATAATATTATCTGATTCTAATATTCTACACTGCTTTGTGACAATGTTTGAGGTCTACATTGTTTGCTAGTTGCCACAAATCATCGTAAATTAAGAGCGTGATCCATAAGTACCTGAAAAAACAGCATTATTCATCTGATTTTTTTTCCTCACTAATTAAGGAATATTATGAAAATTTTCTTTACTTTAAAACCGACTATGATGCCAAGTAACAAGAACACGTCTCCAAGTTTCCAACTATGACAAACATCTTCATGGAGCAGCCAACAATTAAGGCCTGGCCACTGTTCAGCCCAAGCAACAACGCGAGCCTAATCCATTCCAAGACCCGCAAAAAAGTTTTTTAAAACTTTTTTCATTAATATCCGTTTTTAATTTTCTTTCAAAATTACCCATTTTTATAGGCCACATTTCATATGCAAAATATAATTAGTCCACATTTACAATATAAATTTTATCTATGAGGTATACATTTTATGTCTAAAATATGAATAGTATACATTTTAAAATATGTCAATTTTTAGTGTAATTTTTATTCATGAAATGTAGACCATAGTATACATTTAATACATAAAATGCATATCGTGGTATACATTTCATTTGTAAAATTGTGGTAATCTATATTTCTCAGAAAAATAAGGTATAAAAATGAGTATTTATAAAATAAAAGTAAAAAAATAGTACTTAAGAAAATATGGTTTTTAAAATAGTTATTTATGAACTTTTTCCAAAGAATAAGAGAAAAAGACATGGATAGGACTATTTTGGGTTCTTTTGGCAATTTTAAGACCACTTTTTTCAATAAATTTCTTTAGGATTAAAAAATAGGACCCACATGGTATGAAATACGATAATACCACTTTTTTTAACGTAACTACTTTTTGACATTACCCTATCAGATTTGACATGCCTCATACATTTCTCCATAAAACCCTTAAATCTTCATTTCCTCTCATTTCTCTCATTTCTCTCTCTATTTTCTCTCTGAAATTGGAAGAAAAAATCTCATAAAACCGAATTCAAATACCACCTCACTTTAAACTCAAAAATCCCACAAACATTTTCGTCAAGAAGTTTTTCTCTTTTTTTCAATGTACCCATAAAATCTAATAATGGCAAAGACTCATCGAATCAAAGCTAAGAAACCCTCTTTAAAAACTGTAGACACGTCATCAGCTAAAAAGAAGATGATGATGAGGATATGGAAAGCACGAGAGCTATCCAAGTTCCTATTGGTCCAGTTACAAAAGCACGTGCAAAAAAATTCCAAAATGCATTAAGTGGACTGATTCAAGGGATTTGGGTTCAGGCATGCACGTGGAGGTCCATTGATGGAGATGAACGAATTTCTAAGGCCTTAACAAGCTTGATTCAAATTCATGAAAGTCCATAAGTATATATGGAAGGGAAATCTGATATGTAAAGACTTGAACGCTAAGTCATAGCTTACTTTCCTATTTTAATTATTAGTTTTCCAAAACTATTTAGTTGCTTGTTTCATTTTCTTTCGTGGTATGTAATAAGCTGAAAATTAAGAGAATAAAATCGGATTACCTACCATGTAATTAGGGACGAATTTAGGTTAGCTATTTGGGTTATTTTTCTATTTTCCTTTTCTGATTTTGGGTAAGTTACATTAGGCATTTTTTATGATCTTTTTAGGATTAAAATTTCGTGACCTAGTCCTATATAATGTACACTTTTCATTCAATAAGAACAGATTAAAATTCCATTAAAATTTGAGAGCAATTTCTCTTTGGTTCTTTGAGAACTTATTCGAACATTTGAGATTTCTCTGTGGTATTCATCTCTTGACTTATCAATCGAGTTTTCCATCCTTGATTGTGGCGTCTTCCTTTATACCAAGCTTCACATATCTTTATAGGTGTTGGGTCAAGGTTATCCATTTGAATCTGATTGTAGAATGGTCCTAGGCATTATCTTTATTTCGGGTTTCATCTCAAGTTGGCGGGATTCGTATCATTTGGTATTAGAGCCAGGTTCTAGTCTCAGGTTTAATCTATCCTTTTTTCTTTTCTTTCTAGTCAAAACAAGTCTATATTCTTTCTTCTTTCTTTCATCTAAATCGTTCAAAAAAAAATGTAAACTCGATCTGTTCTAGTCGTAGCCAATTCAGATTGCTTGTTTGATATTGAATCCGAATTTATTTCTTGGTGTCTTTCAGTTAGCCTTTGTATTTTCAATTATTATTTGGGTTCTCAATTCAAAGAAAAAAAGAAAAAAAAAAAAAAAGAGAAAGATTCCCGAAATAAAAAATCCAAAAAAAAAAAAAAGAATCTGTGGTTGAATTAGAGAATTTTGATAGTGCTTCAGTAAAACGGTTGTAACTTCTGATCTGATTATCAAAATAATACATATTATATATCCAATCAAAGCTTATTCCGAACCCTGCGATCTGAACTGACTATATACGGTTCACCCTAGTTTTCGAGTCTAAAATCCATCATTTTCCTTACTTTCTAGCCTTTAAAATTTTGGTGTGCTTTTTTTTTTTGTTTTCTTTGTTTCGCTTTCTTTGCTTATCAATTTCTAGAAACTGTTATTCCAGATTAACACAGTAAACCGTGATTTGGTTGATGAGTTTTTTTTTTGTGTGGATTGTTACTCAGAAATTCTGATTAGTTGTTTGACTTAGTTTGATAAGAATTTTGAGAAATTATGAGTGGAAAAAGGTAAGAGTGGTGAGCATATAAGAGGGTAAAAGCCAATTTGATTAAGAGTGAGACACGGGTGAACTTGAGTGATTCATTATTCGAGTGAAACACGTGAGAGAGTGCGTGAGGTCCTTTCTTTTTCTAACTTTGTTTTGCAGCAAACATGTCAGACAACAAGGATAAAAATACCTCTGGAGAAACATCTGGAGTGGGTGATCCGAAGCTTCTTATGGAAGCCTTAATTGGTGAGATAAGGAGAGCGATGAGGACAGAGATAGAGCAAGTCCATGAGCGAATGGACAGAATAGAGAACGTACATGTGGAACAACCACAGATCGCTCCTAATGTGCGTAGAAGAGATTCCAGCCTAGAAAGAGATTTCAACTTAGAGAAGTGAGGGTTGAAGATGAAGAATATTATGGAGATACTTTTGGTGATGAAGATGATCGATATTCGATTGTCGGCAATAGCAGACACGGTGGACAATTTAGAGGAGCTAGGAATCGGAAAGATAATTCGTTGGGTAGTATTAAGATGAAGATTCCGTCGTTCCAAGGCAAAAAATGATCCAGAAGCTTACCTTGAGTGGGAGAAAAAGGTTGAATTAGTATTTGATTGCCACAATTACTCTGAGATTAAGAAGATAAAGCTCGCTGCCATTGAATTTTCCGATGATACGATTGTATGGTGGGATTAGTTAGTAATAAATAGGAGAAGAAATAGGGAGCGTCCAGTAGAGACATGGAAGGAGATGAAAACAGTGATGAGAAAGAGGTTTGTTCCAAGCTACTACTACAGGGAATTGTATAACAAATTGCAAAGTCTTAGGCAAGGTAACCGGAGTATAGAGGAATATTATAAATAGATGGAGGTTGCTATGATTCGAGAGAATGTAGAGAAGGATCGGGAGGCTACAATGTCCAGATTCTTGGTTGGTTTGAATCGAGAAATTTCTAATGTGGTAGAACTGCAACATTACGTAGAGTTATAAGATATGGTCCACATGGCTATAAAAATTGAGAACCAACTCAAGAAGAGGGGTAATACACGTCCAAGCCAAAGTCCAAGTACATCAGCTTGGAAATCGAATCAATGGAAGAAAGATGAGAGGCAACCTACATTCAAACCCAAAACTGAGCAAAAGCAAGAAGTAACTAGCCATGGAAGTCAAGGTAAATCCGATTCTTCTACTTCTAGGAATCATGATATCAAGTACTTTAAATGTCAAGGAAAAGGTCACATAGCTAGCCAATGTCAAATAAAAGAGTTATGGTATTGCAAGATGACGGTGAAATTGAAACCGAAGATGAAGACGACACCGATCTTATGCTACCATTGGAGGATGCCGATGAAGAGGAATACCTTGCCCAAGGAGATTTGTTGGTGGCGAGGAGAGCTTTGAGTGCACAAGTTAAAGAAGATGGAGAGGTGCAACGAGAAAATATCTTTCATACTAGGCCCCACATTCAAAACAAGGTATGTAGTATGATTATTGATGGCGGTAGTTGTACTAATGTTGCTAGCACTACTATAGTGGAGAAATTAGGGTTGCCAACCATGAAGCATCCTCGGCCTTACAAGTTGTAATGGCTAAACGATAGTGGTGAACTGAAGGTAAACAAACAAGTGTTAGTTTCTTTTCGTATCGAAAAATATGAAGATAAAGTCTTGTACGATGTGATTTCGATGCAAGCTGGACACTTGTTACTGGGTCGACCGTGGCAATTTGATAGGCAAGTTAAACATGATGGCTTCACCAACAAGTACTCATTTGTACTTAATCAAAGGACAATTACTCTAGTTCCTTTGATGCCAAAAGAAGTTCATGAAGATCAAGTAAGGTTACAAAAAGAGAGTGATCAAAAGAGAAAGAGTGAAAAAAAGAGAGAGGCCAAAGAAAAAAAGAGAGAAAAGACAATTATAGATTCGGTCATTGAGAGAAAAACATAGAGAAAACAAAACAATTTTTATGCAAAAACTAAAGAAATTAAGAGAGCGATGTTTCGAACAAGCCAATGATTGTACTCTTGTACAAGGAGGTGTTTTTAAACACTAACGATCTTGATCCTATTCTGCATAGTTCTGTTGTTTCTCTCTTACAGGAATTTGGTGATATTTTCCCCTAGAAAATTCCTAGTGGATTACCACCAATCCGAAAAATTGAGTATTGAATTGATTTTGTGTATAGTGCCATCATTCCAGATTATCCAGCCTATAGGAGTAACCTCGAGGAGACAAAGGAACTACAAAGACAGGTTGATAAAGAAAAGATTCATGCTATCCGAGAATGGCCAAGTCCAATGGGTGTGAGTTTAGGTATTGGCGCAATTCTTATGCAAGAAGGACGACCAATTGCATGTTTTACTGAGAAACTAAGTTGGGCTGCTTCAAACTACCCTACTTATGATAAAGAAATATATGCATTGGTTCAAGCTTTGAAAACATGGCAACATTATGTTTGGGAGTTCATGATTCATACTGATCATGAGTCGTTAAAGCTCCTTAATGGTCAACACAAGTTGAATAAGAGGGGAATGATATAAACAAAGTGAAGATCTGAGGACAAATCCTTTTCAAGAAGAGGGGAATGATGAGGACATGGAAAGCACGAGAGTATGGAATGCAAATCCTATCAAAGTTCCCATTGGTCCAGTTACAAGAGCACGTGCAAAAAAATTCCAAAATGCATTAAGTAGACTGATTCAAGGGATTTGGGTTCAGGCATGCACGTGGAGGTCTATTGATAGAGATGAACAAATTTCTAAGGCCTTAACAAGCACGATTCAAGTTCATGAAAGTCCATAGGTGCATATGGAAGGGAAATCTGATATGTAAAGACTTGAACGCTAAGTCATAGCTTACTTTCCTATTTTAATTATTAGTTTCCCAAAACTATTTATTTGCTTGTTTTCTTTTCTTTAGTGGTATGTAATAAACTGAAAATTAAGAGAATAAAATCGGATTGCCTACCATGTAATTAGGGACGAATTTAGGTTAGCTATTTGGGTTATTTTCCTACTTTCCTTTTCTGATTTTGGGTAAGTTACCTTAGGCGTTTTTTATGGTCTTTTTAGGATTAAAATTTCGTGGCCTAGTCCTATATAATGTACACTTTTCATTCAATAAGAATAGATTACTATTCCATTAAAATTTGAGAGTAATTTCTCTTTGGTTCTTTGAGAACTTATTCGAACTTATCAGATTTCTCTGTGGCGCTCATCCCTTGACTTATCAATCTAGTTTTCTATCCTTGATTGTGGCGTCTTCCTTTATACTAAGGTTTACATCTCTTTATAGGTGTTGGGTCAAGGTTTTCCATCTGAATCTGATTGTAGAACGGTCCTAGGCATTATCTTTGTTTCGAGTTTCGTCACAAATTGGCGGGGTACTTATCAGATGAAGTCTCCATCTAAGTCTCTGACGAGGACTCTAGTATTGAAGCCCACTATCCTGAGCAAAATCCAATCGATTTCAAAGGAAAAAGTGCGATAGAAGTTGCATAAAAGGAACAAATGTTGGTTTTTTATATTTATACAAAAATCCTTGCTTTTTGACATTGCATGTTAGGAATAAAAGCTAATTTTGACTTTTTTCAAATGAATTAAATGTTTCAGAGTTAATATTCTAATGAGATCAAGAATATACTGACCTAAGGTCAAAATGTTTTTGACTCAAATCAAGTTTCTCTTGATCCAGGTCTAGAAATTATGGAACCAAGCCAAGTGTTTTTTGGCTCTTATCAAGAACTTATTTACTAGAGTTAAGATCTTCTTAGCTCTGACCCGAGCCAGGTGCTTCTGGACCTTAGTTAAAATCTTCTTGAGTCTTGTCAAGTGTTTTTTAGCCTCACATCAAGAGTTCTATGACCTCCCGATTAAGAAGTCCTTAACTATTAGGTCTAAAGGTTCTTGTCTGCTGTTTATTTGAATTTCTCCGGTTGAGTTCAAGAAGCTTTTGGCATATTGAGTCAAGTACTCCTTGATCTCAGGTCAGGAAGTTCAAGTATGCTGAGTTCCTAATGTTTGATAAACTAGTTGTTTCATAAGCTTACGTATAAGTTGTATCATCATAGATTGCCGAAATATGAGGATTATGCCAAAACTAATTGATAAGAGTGACTCAATTTAGGGAAGCAAAGAAGATACTTTATTTTGATTGTGTTTCAAATAATTACTCTTTTTTTTTTTTCTTTTTTTGGCTTGTGGTTTTCGTGATTGGTGAACATTATTCAGTATTTACTTATACTTTTGGTATATTCAATGACTATCATTTTGCTGAAAGTCATCTATTTAGTGGATGTTTCAGTGAAATTCAACGCATTTGATAAAGACATTAATTATTATTCTAGGTCAAGAAAAATTTGACTTTATGTCAGATTTATCTTGACTAAAGATCAAGAATATCTTGACTTCAAGGCAAGTATTACTTGACTCAAGTTTAAGAATTTCTTGAATTGATAAGCATATAAAATTGTATTCAATTTTTAGATTAAGGAGATTGTGACCCCATTTAAGAATTTATTGACATGAGGTCAATATATTTTTTACCTAATTAATAAATTGGACCACAAAATATAACAAATTTTTTGACCTCAGACAAGAAAATCCTAATGTTGATTCAATAAGTTTTAATTTATAAATTTTAAAACACATCACATACAATATCGTGACTAAGTTTTATATAACACTTTACAACCCTTACTAAAAATATTGTTTACTTCAAGTCAAACACTTTTTTCTTAAGTCAATATCTTTTTGAATTCTAGTAAAAAACATCTTGACCTCAAGTCAATAACTTTTATCTGTAAGGCAAGAGTTTCTTGACCACAAGTCAAGATTTTCTTGTTGTATTCTTATAGGGTGGTCTATAGATTCATTAATTGTGCTACATAATGGAATTAGACTATGGTATATTTATCTCTTGTACCCTAAATTGCCACAGCATGAACACTTTTGCATGACTGAGTCCTTACTAGTTGATTTAATATGATATTGGCTAAAGATCAAGATGATATTGATATAAGGTTAAGTTAATTTTGACCATACGTTAATATTAGTTTGTTCTACCTCTTCAAAGTAATATAATCTTGACCAAAGTTCAAGTTAATCTTGACCTGCGGTCAAGTTAATCTTGATTTATGACATCACAACTTGATCTATAAGATATTAAAAAGATGATGAATATACAAAAACATGAAACTTTTAGCATAATAATGCTTG
Source organism: Parasponia andersonii (assembly GCA_002914805.1). Classification (NCBI taxonomy): domain Eukaryota; kingdom Viridiplantae; phylum Streptophyta; class Magnoliopsida; order Rosales; family Cannabaceae; genus Trema; species Trema andersonii. The sequence continues at coordinate 180,736 of JXTB01000556.1, read as the reverse complement.
GATTAGTATTATGGTTCTCCTTTAAATATTATTTACTCAATATCAACTATAAAAAACCAATCCTAAACAAAACTTCATTACTTATTTTCAAAATTCAAGCAACTCCTCAATATAATCCTCCCATTTTCCAACTGAGTTTTTTTTTTTAAATAATTAAATAGTTATTAAGAAACACAGTTGTTAACAAAGGGAGAAAGAGAAAGTTGGAACGAGAAAGTATGAACTAGAAAAGAGAGAGAGAGAGAGAGAGAGTGAAATGAAATACAATGAAATATAGAAATTGAGAGATTAATCGGGTCACAGTTTAAAACTTTCATAGTCCTCTAGAGATAGAAACCAATCAAATACAAAAGAAAGAGAGAAAAAGGTGTTAGCTTGGAGAGAGAAAGAGAAAGAGAGAGAGAGAGAGAGAGAGAGAGAAGAGAATATTTAATCCACCTTCTAATTCACTTTTGACCAAGGGCAGATTTGGAAACCATTTTCTTTCTCTCTCCACCTAGTCCTAAAAAAGACATTATATTAACCTAGTCTTAAAACTAACAAAAGGACTTTAAATAGTCCTATTCATGTTCTTTTCTTAAAGAATAACAATGAATGGAATTTTTACAGGATTTGGACCTCAATAAAGGGGAAAGGGACCTATTAGTAGGATATGGGTTCAAAATTACTGTTTATGACTCTTTTCTAAACTCATCCTTTTTTTTTTCCCTAATGATTGGTCAAAAATATTATTTAATCTTTTTTACTTTTGAGGGACCATTTTGATATCTTTTTTGAGCATTTTAGGTTAAAAAAGAAAAAAAATTCAAACTTTTTACTAATCCCGAAAAAAAATCATTATAGAAAAGAGTCATTAAAGAGTCATAAAAAAGAGGAAACTACACCACATATACCACATGGCTCTTTCTTAAGCTATGTATTAATAAATATCCTTTTTTCATTTTGTTAACTTCTATATCCTTTTTTAAGTTATAATGATTAAAGTTTACTATTATACCCATATGTAAATTAATTTGATATATTCATGTATATAATTAATTTACCTGCTACATGATTCATTTACCGTAGTATATAATTAATTTGTCGTAATACATAATTAATTTACTAGCATATAAATTATTTACCAAAATATACAAATCATTTATCAGTATATATAATTTATTTATCATAGTGTATAATTTATTTATCATGATATATAATCGATTTTTCGGTATATTTAATTTATTTACTATAGTATATAATTAATTTATTCGTGTATACAAATACGACATTAAAAATTTTTAGAATTGTTTAGTGTTATGCAGTCTAAAAACCTATATGTTGGTTAATGCCAGAAAGGGAAAGTTAGTGACTAAGAGAACATGTCAGGTCGCACGAGTAAGTTAAGTGCGACCTCTTCCGAGTAAGTCGAATGCAACCTCCTCTGAACGAGTTAAGTGCGATCAGAATGAAAAGGAAACTAGACCAAGGTTCGTCAAATGGGTAATTTATAAAGAAAGGGAAACAAAAATTTCTCTTTCAAGATCGACCAGTCATCTCATTTAAGTTATTACCCAGTTATATTGTTACTCAAATTGTAACACCGCCAGAAACACCGGAACTAGAAACACCAGAAACGCCAAAAACACTGCCAGAAACACGAGAACTAGCCAGAACCAACCCCAAAGTACTGCTGCTATACAGGTAGATCCTGCTCAGGATTAGCCTGCCGTGACCGCACTAGAAAATATTGTTCAGAGACAAGATCGTATGAAGGAAGCATTGGTGAACCTTCAGCAAAGTCAAATTAATGACTCTCTACGATGACTTGCTGAGAGACAGATGCTAACTCCACCACAGCAAGAACGTCCCAGAGAATGTCCTGCTCAACAACCTGGGAGAGGAATTCAGATCCTGGAGACAAGGTACCGCGACTAGCATAAAGTCCGGCAGGAGCGTCATGGAGATCGCACTTCCAAGGGAAAAGGCAAGGTCGCAGACTTGCCCCTGGAATCCAAAACTGAAAGTTCGATCACAAATCGTAACCGTCGACAATCTTCTTGGAGAGCGACCATCAATCGTGATGGTCTAAACAACGAGTAAAAATGACAATCGAGGAGAATCTTTGAAGGGATTAGTAGGGAATCTCGACAGAATCCTACAGACCTGAGACAATATCTAGAATAGCGATGTAGTCAAGAGTGAGCCACATCGCATCTCAACGACCGAAGTCGATCTCGTCGTACTATTTCAATGGAAACCCCACAAAGGTCGCAACTGACCCTGCCTGACCAATCTACCTTAAATCGCGCTAACAACCAAAGGCCACCCCTACCACTAGCAAAAGATAATATTCTCCCTCTCCCTTCGAACGAAGATGTTCATAAATTGAGGATCACATTAGATGCACTTGCCAGTTGGGATGATGAGCTCGCTGATGGGTATCGTCAATCGCCATTCTGCGAGGAGGTTCGAGCTGTTGCTTTACCTGTCGGATTCAAACTTCCCACCATAAACACTTTTGATGGAAAAAATGATCCGCATGATCATATGGATCACTTCAACGACCTGATGGAACTACATCGTGTCGATGATCTCACACGTTGCAGGTGTTTTGCTGTAACTCTCACGGGAGCAGCGAAGAAGTGGTTCTGAGGAATCAAGTTTGGCTCAATCTCGTCCTGGCAACAACTCCAGACTGCATTCTTGAGGCAATTCTAGGCTGCAAAGAATTTCACTGTTCCATTGGTCAGTCAGTCTGCTATTCGGCAAGGTCTGGGGGAAACTCTACGATCTTACCTAAATCAATTTACCCCAGAATTGGCAAAGTTTAACAACCTACCTGAAGGAGGAGTTTTGACTCTAATGATGGCTGAGGTGCGACCAGAAACTAAACAATGGGAAGATTTACTTAAGCGAGAATGCAGAACCCTTGAAGACTTCTATCGTAGAGTTGGTCGACATCTAAGGTTCACACAAACATCTTCATAAGGTCAAAAAGGAAGGAAAAAAGGATGCTGCTAAAGATGTGACCATAAACAACAACAATAATAAAAGGTTGAATAAAAGGAGTAATAAACAAATGACTGAAAAGCAGCCCAAACAAAAAAAAGCAGGAGGTTCCAAAAGCTCCCATGAGGTTCAACAACTATACTAAACTGAACGCACCCATAGATCATATTTATGCGGTCACGAACTAGCAGGAGAGGTATCGTCAATCGGAACTAATGAAAAGAGATAGAGTGAGGTGCGACCCCAACAAGTTCTGTTAGTATCACAATGAGATTGGACACGATACCGATAACTACTTTGCGTTGAAAGATGAAATTGAAAGATTAATTAAAGAAGGGTGGCTGTGGCAGTACACTAAACTGAACAATGAAAGACGAGAAGAAGACCGACAGCAACTTCTAGAAATTCAACGCGAGGTACGAACTATTTTTGGAGGCCCGCACACCGATGGAAATTCGAAAAGAGCACAAGATAGATACGCACAAGAAGCATGACAGCAACCATTAACTAATGTCATGCATCTTGAGCAATGACCACAAAAGCTTCAACGGGTACCAGATATAGATATTATCTTTACGGAGCAAGATGCCAGAGAGGTCCATTACCCGCATAATGATGCATTGGTCATAAAGATCAACTGTGGAAGCACACAGCTATGGCGAGTATTGGTCGATAATGGTAGTGCTGTCGACATCCTGTACAATGACTTCTTCAAGAAGATGGGATTGAGTGAAAGTGACCTGAAGCCCGTTGTCACCCCACTCTACGGATTTACTGGTAACAGCATAATACCCAGGGGCATGATTGAGTTAATGGCCAATGTTGGAACCTATCCTAGGGTTTCGACGGTAATGACCCGATTCTTAGTTGTGGATTGCCCCTCTGCATTTAATGCTATACTAGGAAGACTGACACTGAGGGAACTTCGAGCAATAACTTTGATCTATCATCTCGCTATGAAATTCCCAACTCAACAAGGAGTAGGCGAGGTGCGAGGCAACCAATATGATATGAGGACTTGTTATAATAACTTAATAAAGCTCGTAACAAAAGATATGACACCTCGCACGATGATAGTCTAGCTACAAGGAGAAACATCAAGGAAGGCATCAGAAGCATCAGGCGAAGTGTCAAGTGGAATGTCAATCGATGACCTCGACCCTCGAGAAATTGATGGTGAGGTCAATACTGGACCTATAGAAGACTTGGAAGATTTACCAGTCGATAGGTCTTTGAAGGTTCTTAAAATCAGAGCGAAGCTTCAAGGACCCATGTGAGCTTTATTAATCACTTTTCTGAAATCAAATTTGGATATATTCGTATGGCAACATTCGGATATGGTGGGGACTGATCCGAATATCATGTGTCACTGCCTCAATATAGATATAACGAGGAAGCCTGTGCGGCAAAAAAGAAGAGCCATGAATCTAGAATGCTACGTCGTATGGAAAAAAGAGGTAGAGAAGCTGCTCGAGATTAGATTCATTAGGGAATCTTTCTATCCAAACTGGCTTGCAAACCTAGTTTTAATAAAGAAACCCAATGGGAAGTGGAGAACTTGTATCGATTTCACCGATATTAACAAGGCGTGCCCGAAGGACAGTTTTCCCCTTCCGAGAATCGACCAACTCGTAGATGCGATGTCGAGACATGAACTGTTAAGCTTTATGGACGCATATTCTGGATATAATCAAATCCCTATATATGAGCTTGATAAGGAGCATACTTCGTTCATCACTGACCGAGAATTAAACTGTTACAAGAAGATGTCTTTTGGACTCATCAACACGTGAGCAACTTATCAGCGTCTTGTCAATATGATGTTTGCAAAGTAAATTGCCAAGACAATGGAAGTATATGTTGATGACATGCTGGTGAAATCAAATGGAGCTGAAGATCACATCAAGCCTCTTGATGAGATGTTCAACATTCTTCAAAAATATCAGATGAGGATAAACCCCCAGAAGTGCGCATTCCGGGTAGTATCTGGAAAATTCCTGGGGTTCATGATCAACCAGCGAGGAATCGAAGCTAATCTCCAGAAGATACAACACTAATCGATATGCAATCCCCCCCACAAATCCAAAGACATTCAAAGCCTAGTGGGAAGAATGGCTGTATTAAGTCAATTTGTATCTAAGTCAACAGATAAGTGCCAACCATTATTCGAAGTACTGAAGGGTTCGAAGAGGTTCAAGTGGACGAAAAAATGCGAACAGGCATTTCGAGAATTGAAAGCACACTTAGGTTCTCCTCCCCTCTTGTCGAAGCCAAACCTAGGGGAAGAATTGTTTCCAAATATGCAATAAGTGCTGCGTTAATTCGAGAAGAAGAAAAGATACAGCGACCGGTATACTACATAAGTAAAAGATTGCTCGATGCGGAAACAAGATATTCAGAGATGGAGAAGTTGGCATTAGCACTCATCGTCGCATCCAGGAAGCTTCGACCTTATTTTCATGCGCACTTCATCAAAGTTTTCACGAATTTTTTGCTAAAGCAGGTTTTGCAAAAACCTGAAGCTTCAGGACGACTACTTAAGTAGGCAATTGAGTTGAGTCAGTTTGACGTCAATTTTCAACCCCACACTGTGATTAAAGGGCAAGCTCTCACAGATTTTATTGCAGAATTCACATATGATGTCAATCTTCCCATAGAAGTAATAGAAAAACCTACTACAGATTTATCAAAATTAAGGAAACTTTACGTTGATGGATCGTCAAATGAGAATGGAGCCGGTGCGGGCTTAGTACTAATCAGTCCTGAAGGGCACAATATTCATTGTGCACTTCGCTTTAAATTTTCAGCATCAAATAATGAGGCAGAATATGAAGCACTGATAGCTGGGCTAAAGCTCGCACGAGAAATGAAGGTCGAAATGATTGAGAAATACAGTGATTTCTAGCTAGTCGTTTGTCAAATAATCGGTGATTATCGAGCAAAAGAAGAAAAAATAATGGATTATTTAAAAGAGGTACGAAGACTCTTCTCGACATTTACTGCTTATAACATTCAACTTCTTCCTCGCATTAAAAATACTCGGGTAGATACTCTAGCTAAGTTCGCCTCAACAAAAGATGCTGAATTACTAAAGGTGGTCCCTGTCGAATTTCTTGGAAAACCAAGTATCGAAGTAGAGCCTCAAATAACCATGCCGGTTGACAAGAAACCATCGTTGATTGATCCTATAATAAAGTATATACAAAATGGCGACCTTCTTGAAAACAAAGATGATGCAAAGTGACTTCGAATGAAGACAGCTCATTATGTCATCTATGACGAGAAACTTTATCGAAAAAATTTTATTCGCCGTTGTTATTATGTGTCGATGAAGAAAAAGCACACTAGAGAAATTCATGAAGGAATATGCGGAAACTATTCTGGAGGGCAGGCACTTGTGAACAAGATTCTCAGACAATGGTATTTTTGGCCAACTATGAAGAAGGATACAATGGAATTTGCTAGGAGGTGTGACAAATATCAACGATTTGTGACGGTTCCTAGAATGCCATATTTTCCTCTAACTCCAATGACAAGTCCATGGCCATCTGCAGTATGGAGAATTGATATTATCGGAATACTTCCATTGGCGCAAGGTGGATTAAAGTTTGTAGTAGTCGCAGTCGATTATTTTACTAAGTGGACAGAAGCTGAAGCCTTGAGTGTCATTTCCGCAAAAAAGATGATAGATTTTGTTTACAAATATATAATCTATTGTTATAGTATACCGCATACCATAATTTCTGATAATGGGAAACAATTTGACTACGATGAGTTCCGTAACTTCTGCGATAACTTAGGCATCAAGAAGAATTTCTCTGCTATTATTGTTCATCCACAAGCCAATGGACAGGTCGAGGCTATAAACAAGATACTAAAACAGAACATAAAAACAAAGCTGGAAGAACACAAGGGAGCTTGGCCAGAAGTATTTTCTAAAGTATTATGGGCTTATTACACCACTCAATGAACCACTACTAGAGAGAGTCCATTCTCTTTAGCTTATGGATACGAAACAATGGTACCAGTAGAAATTAGTGCGAGCTCTCTACGATGATCTACCTATGACCAAGATCAGAATAATGCATTGATGAGGATTGAGCTCGATCTTTTAGAAGAAAAGCACGAGCAGTCTCAGCTTCAGATTGCATCATATTAACAGCGCACGGCCCGATATTATAACTCTAAAGTTAAAAGCCGAGGGTTTGAAGTTGGTGATCTTGTTCTTCAACAGGTTCTACCTAATAATAAAGAGCACGGTACTGGTGTATTTGGACCCTCTTGGGAAGGACCATATGTTATTGATGCTGTTATTCGACCTGGGACATATAAGTTAACTTGCACTAGTGGACAAAAGATCGAACATGCTTGGAGTACAGAACAACTTCGTCGCTATTATCAGTAAATCTTCATGTATATCTTCATGTGTTCGTCATTCGCGGGGCATCTTGTATTCGTCATTCATCAATAAAGATAACTACTTATATTCGTTATTCGTTGGTCGTTATTCGTTGTTCGTCATTCGTTGGTTGTCATTCGTTATTCGTCATTCGTCATCATCAATAAGGATGTCTCCTCATCGATCATTCGATTTGGTTCACCTTTTATAGTTTTATGGCAGTCTTCAAACACCATAAAACTCGGGGGACAGTAGGATCAGAATATTATCTCCTACTTGCTTCCTAAGAGACTATGCAAACATCCATTTAGAGGTTGGAATTTTAGAGATCGTTGCTGAATTTCTAAAACTTAATGAAAATCTTAGGGTTTTCTCCTCGCTTCATGCCATAGCATGTTGTATTACACAATTTCTCTCCTCAAACAAAAAAGTAACTAAGCAAAACGTTCATTGTTCGATGTGATATATTGCTATATTACATTTTACTATGGAACTTTTGAAAAATAGTATTGAGTTTGCATCACTCATACTTACTGTTTTCTTAAGCGACCTAACCTATCCTAACACTTAAAACCCGTTTTAAGTTTGTTAGATTCGAATCGCAATAGCGTACCAATCAGTCACCTAGTGATTGACTACTTAGTTAAATTATGCATCTTTATATTACAATGCAGTGTTTTAATTATTTTGTAGGAATAAATCATTTATTGATAAAAGCTCACACCAGTACGCAAGTAAAGTATTATAAACAAAAAAGGGACCAAGCCTGCATTGTTTTGAAATTAAAAAAAAAAATTATTTAGATATACTCGCTCCACTATCTCCAGTTTTGGTAGCATCCACTTCCTTCCAACTCTGGATAAGCTCGACTACATCTTCACCAAGGATGGAAAAGTCGAAGTCCGGATGCTCGCAGAAGATATTATATATTATGGTTGACGAGGCGATGTCACTGGCTTTTTCTTCAAGCTTCTTGCCTTCAGTAGCCTTGAACTCTTCTATAGCCTTGTGAGCCACCTTTGTTGTCACCTATTTCATGCGATCTGGATGCTCAGAGATGATCTTCTCAAGTTCTTTAATTTTTTCTTCGAGCTTCTCCTTTTCAAGCTTTTCCTTAGTCAGACATTCGAGCAGCTGCTGCCTCTCTAATTCGAAGGCTTTTCTCTCTTCCTTGTAAGCTTTCTCCAAGTCCTCGAATGCTTGGGATATTTCTTCGATTTTTTTGGCTTTTTTCAAACATTCAAGGATTGGATCATGTATCAGGACAGTAGCTGCAGCAGTAATATAACACATCAATACCAGAAGAGTACGTTGAAGAGTGAAGATAGAGGATACTTACATTTGCCAACATCTTCATTGCAGAGCTGAAGGTGATCTTGGCTGGTCATCACTTCATCCTCTCCCAGCCATCCTCAGTGGTAAAACGGTCGATGAAGGCCGCGCTGATACCAGCTTTTTCTAGCAGTTGGCAAAGGAGTGCAAAAAGCTCCTCGTCTTTTTTGACCTGGCTCGGTTCTTCATCAGAAGTTGCCATCTCCTTGGGTGGCTCAGATTGGTTTGCAGTTAGTGGAGGCTGAAGAGGAGGTGAGCTTGTTGGGATGTCTTCAAAGGCAACTCTTTGTTTTTTTGAAGTATCGACCTTCTTTTTCCCTTTCAACGAAGGTGGTGTGCCGTCTAGTGTCTTGGACTTTGCCATCGACCCCAGAGTTGAAGGCGGTGCTCGCCATCCGCTGCCGATTGCCATATCTGTACAGATGGTTGGTTAGCATACAAGGTGTACGATGCGACAAAAAGAAGAGAAAAATAACTACCTTCTTGTTACTGAGAAATCGGTGGCGATGTGGCTTCTGGAGATGACGGTTCCAAGGTTATAGGAGTGGCAAGTGTTTTTTGTTTCCTAGGTTTGGAAGACGAGTCACTCTTATCCTTTTGCTTCCTTGGCTTCTTCTTCGAGCTTAAGGGTTTGGTTGGACAATGGGCAGAATCTGGAAAGGCGGCTCCCCTTGGAAGCAGTCCGCAGGCAACTAAGTTCTTAGACGTCCCAAGCTTCTTCCAATCAAATTCTTCGATCGAAAGGTTATTTATTTTATACATCCTTGCGAGCTACTCTTTTGAGAGACCTGGTCGTTTCCTGTTATCTACGATGACATATGAATGCGATCAGAGTAATATATTTATGTAGAAAAGGCAATAAGCTGAAAGTACCTACTAGAGTTCTGAAAGAAGCCGTTATCTGCGTAGTCAAAGTAGAAAAATGGAATTTTCCATTTTCCCATGTTGTTGCAAACCCCGTAGATAGTTTTTATGGCTTGGTTCGACCACTTGCCCGCATAGAAGAAGCCGAAGTCTGACGGGTTTGATTTTACTTGGTAGAACCCAGTGAACTCTTCAGGAGTGGGGGTTTCTAAACCTAATTTATGGTATAGTATGTATAGACCTACCATATATCTATATGTGTTTGGAGTTAGCTGGAAAGAGACGACTCCATAGTAATCGACGATTGATTTTATGTGTATACGAAGTGGGAGGTGGACACCGCATTTGAGAACTGCTTCAGAGAATGAGGCAATTTCGCGAGGTGGTATGTGTGGTCGATTGAACTCCATGAGAAGGCGAAGAGGGATGGCGATCTTGTAGTTGCATATGATCTTGCTGAGCCTGTTCATTGTGCAGCTCGTCCTTATATTGGTACATGACCAATCCCCCTCCACATATTGGTAACCTGTTACGAATGCAAGGGCATCCCTGATATGCCGAGGCCATTAGTCCGGAAGAAGATCGCCTATGCAAGGACTATTTTGCCTGACCTCGGTTATCTCTACTTCAGGTTCTGGCTCAAGGTATTCATCAAGATTTATAGAGCTAACGCTGATATTGGAAGTTCTCCTGAGAATGCATTCTTTTCCCTAAAATCCTCACTACTAGACATCTAAAAAGAAATATAGATGGGTTTAGTCCTATGCGAGCATCATGGATCTTCACTATATGTGAGCAATTTTAGGGGTCATCCTAGGATTGCATCATCAAGCTGCTCATCGGGTTTTTTCTAATCGATCTACGGATTCATCAAAAGTGTTCGAGCAGTTCTTCGATAATTCGTCACTCGGCTGATTATGGTTTTCAAAAAATAAGAATTCAAATCCTAAAATTCTTAATAGGGTTCATTGATCATCAAAAAAATGTTCTATTCTAAATTAACAAAGTGGGTATGAAAAATTATTATTTTTCATTCCATCCGAGTGTGGAATGAGTTCTTGTTTAGGGTATTTAGGCTCTATGATTTGTCTCTATTTCTAGAAATAAAATCTGAGAGTTTTCTGAAAAATCGAAGAACAATAAGAGAGAGAGAGAGGATATATACTAACCTTTCTTCAAAGATTAAATGATCGAGGTGTCGTCTGAAGGATTGCGGTGATAACTTGGTCGGAGAAGATGACGGATTTGTGCAAGCTATGAAACAGAATATGACGTCGGGGGGATTTTCCTTATGAGCTCTTCGGACTTCAGAGGTGAGAGAAATAGGACGATAGGGTTCGAGTTTTGAAGAAGAGGCGGATAAAATTTTTTGATATATATATGTCGAGTATTATCAATCACAGCCGTAGATCAAGGTATTTAATTTTCAGATCCAAAAGCCGAAATTCACGCGGGAGTTGATTTTCTGAAATTAAATCAGTATCTTTTCAAAATTTGAAATGACTCTATTTAAGATAACAGCTGGCGTCATCGCTATCATTTTGTCTGCTTAAAAAATAGAAAAGTCTCCTCGAGTTTTACTGAGAAAAGGTGACACGTGGTTTCATCTATCAAGAGAAGGTACGTGTGGTTCTGAAAAGATGTGATTTGAGAATTAACGACTCTTCGAAGATCTCAAGATAATGTTATGGCGTTGTATTTATAAGCTCGCACTTATAATAGAAAGAAGCTCTATTTTATCTTAAAGAACTAATGGAGCTGGGGGGGCAATTGTTATGCGGTCTAAAAACCTATATGTGGTTAATGCCAGAAAGGGAAAGTTAGCGACCAAGAGAACATGTCAGATCACACGAGTAAGTTAAGTGCGACCTCTTCTGAGTAAGTCGAATGCGACTTCACTCCGAATAAAGTGCGACCTCCTCTGAACGAGTTAAGTGTGACCAGAATAAAAAGGAAACTAGACTAAACTTCGTCAATCGGGTAATCAACAAAGAAAGGGAAATAAAAGTTTCTCTTTCAAGATCGATCAGTCATCTTATTTAAGTTATTACCCAGTTATATTGATACTCAAATTGTATTTTCTGATTATATACTTACTTATTTTCACAACTGGGAAACATTGAGCCACCCTCACCTATATAAAGGGAGTTCAATGCTGTTGTGAGGGATCTTCGGCTTCTGAGGAGAACTTTGGGGATTTATTATTTTTACTTCTTAGAAACTTAATGAAACTCTTGTAATCCTCCAGAATATAGTAAACAACAGTGGACGTAGGCTCATCTTTTTTGGGGCCGAACCACTATTAAATTCTTGTATCTTTTACTTGCTTTGAATAATCAACTATTTTCACACACAAACCACATCTTACAATTTCTTAAATTCATTATTGACAAAACCTTCGTCAATACTAAGCAATAGTCCTTAAGGCACCGTCATCGTAAGCTTTTAATACATTCACAAAGTAAATAGATATATACTTTTATCAGTAAAATGGTGACTTGGGGAAGATTGAGGCTTCATATCATTTGTTAACATTCCAGATGCAGTTTTTGACAAATTCAATTACTTAAGTATTACCGTTGAAGTTGATGATGATGACGACTTTCACGATCGGACGTGCTTCATCGTTGGAAGAGAGAAAGAGAGAGAGAGAGAGAGAGAGAGAGAGAGAGAGAGAGGAGCTTACTCCTCTGAGTGTGGACATCATAGGCATCAGGAAGATTAAGATCAACACTAGAGTATTGATGCCAATGCCGATCCTGGAGACAGTGATTGTGGAGAACGATAGATTAGGTGAACAGAAAAGTAATAAATAAAGAGGAAGGTGGGATTCTAAGGGTAAAATTGGAATTCGATATTTTTGTCCATAAAAGAAAAAGGGATTTGTAGTAAACTATGGCAATGAGGGTATTTGTATAGAAACCCCTTATTAAAAACAAAAAAGCCATTCTAAGACAAGATTACTTCTAGTTAGGTTCGTGAGGTTTCTTTTATATTTAGCTGTTCTATTTATCATACAACAAGATAAACACGTTTTAGAAATATAGTAATTTTTTTTGTTTTTACCAAAAATATCCATATTATAGTTTTTAACATCAGTTAGTTAATGAAACTCAACTAATCAATTGGCAAAACTCAACCAATTAATAGTAAAACCTTAACAAGTCAGTAGACAAAAGCTCAATCAATCAGAACTAGCTAGTAGATAAAGCTCAACCAGTTGGTGAAAATTCGGGGTTTGCAACTTTGCAATAAATCCTGAGAAGAGTAAAAACTTAACTTTTATTAACCCTAATTTCCTTCCGATCCATTTCCACTTGCATATGAGTGATTTGGGCCGAAATTATATTTTTTACAATTATTTTTCAGAATTGAAATTTTTAGGACTAATCATGACTCTTTGTGACATATTTTGTGGCGATCAAAAATACTTTTAGGTAGCTCGTTTGAAACTTAGATTTTGAAAGAAAAAATAATTGCAAATAAAAAGTCATAGAAAAAAAAAGAGAAAAATACTTTTCTTAAAAGTTTATAGAACTTTATTTTCACACTTTGATTTTACTAATTAATATGCCAACATTTTATATACTAACAAATAATATCAAATCAAACTTTTGCTTTTTTTTTTTCTTTGTCACTTTGTATTTCAATCTAAGCAATCAATCCAAGCAAGAGTAAAATGAAATTTCTTAGAATTTTTTTTTTGTCACTCCAAAAATCCAAGTTTCAAACAGAGCGTTAGTGACTACTCATAAGCTTGGCAAAAGATTATTTTATGACTGATTCTGAAAAAAAATCATCCTGTAAAACGGTCTTAAAATTTTCTTTTGGACCAAACTACCAACTCTTACATCTGCCCATTTAAGACACCCTCTTCTCTTCTTCTTCTTCTTCCTGTTTTTTCTTTTTTTTTTTCACGGAAAAAGAAAAAATCAAAGTTCGGTTATTAACATAGGGCATGGCCCATGAGGTTACAATTTACAAATGGCATCAAAGACAAATACAAGAATGTAAGAACTTTCCTCCCCATATAAGAACTTGAACTTGACCAAGCAAGCTCCTCCTTCACAAGTCTTACCCTTTTTTCAGTTCATTCTTTTTTTAAAGAATAGGTAAGATCGATATATTTACTAATATATGTAAGTTGACCTCTTTGGTGGGTCAAGAATTTTCAATCTTTAATTGGGTGCCAAAAATTTCATTTGTAGTACTTTTTCTCCTTTTTCCCAACAGTGAAGGAATTGCTTGGCAAAGGCATGTAATACAAATCATAACTTAAATAGCAGGAAACAACTGCGAACCACGGATTCAAATTCAATGACAACATGACAGCTCTTCATTATTTATGAACTTGATATCAACCACACCCAACTTTCCTTGCATTTACTATCAATTCAGGAGTAGATAGCAGTTAGGAGAATTAATAATTAAAAGGCCGAAGCTCTATGGCATGAGAGAAAATGAATTAGACTCATGCACATATATGTCTTGTTTTATGTTTTGTTAAGAGTCATGAGAAGGACTAGTACTAAAACATAGTGGTTATGATAAGTAAAAGTGCTTCTGTATGACCTTTTCTACTTATTCAAGTAACTTCAATTTCTTAACCGCAAAAAACACATCAAATTTTCTAGGAAAGAGTAAAAGAAAAATATTGGAAGTACTAGGGTCTAGGGGAAACTGTTTGTAGAATTGACTACTTTTGAAAAAGGGAAAAAAGATAATAGTGGATTGAGATTTTAAACCATGCTGCTCATCTACACCCGATTTTTTTGCTTCCCAATGTTTCATTCTAATTGAATAGTGAATACGACACGATTGAACCCTCCACTCACTATTCATCATCTGGTCATCTGGTATCGTCATTCATTATACTGAATACCATAATATCAGACGTAAAGGTTTTCACAAAAAAATAATAACAACTCAACTACTTAATACTGAATAGTTCAAGCCAACAAATGTAGAATATTGTGACTAGAATAAATTTACTTATTTCTTAAATTTTCTAATGAATTCTGATTTTTTTTTTTTAATTTTTAAAGTGTTTAGTGCAGTTCAGGATCTTTGTTAAACTGTATGAGAAAAGAAGGAAAACCACAGTGACCTATTTTTGTTAATTTAGGAACCTCAAAGAGCACTATAGGAGTTCAGTCTAAAGGAAAGTGCTTAGCTTTTTGTGCATACCACTGTTAGATAGTCATACCTAAAAGGGAAAAAAGTTACTATGCATGTACATAAACCTAGTATTTTTCTCTTAAGGCATAAATGGAGAAACCGAGTATCGAATTGTTTATCAAAAGGAAAGTTTAAAAAGATGCTGAGTTGAGATGACAAGTGTTGTTGACATCCGCATATTGTTGTGAATAAAAGAATTGCAGAAAGTGATGGTAGTGATAATGCCGAACCAAAATACCCTTTTCTTTTTCTTTTTTTTTTCCCCTTCTTTTCTTGTTGTCCAAAAGGAATCGTCATTTATTAGAAAAATTAAAATTTTTTTCTATGACAGTTTATATTCAACAAGAACCAGATTTTAGAACTATACATGTCCTCACCACCCAGGAAACTGCACAACCAACGTTCCTCAGGAACTCTCTCCCCTGAAGCTCAAATTGGTATGTTACAAAGGTGACTAGGAAAAGAAAAACTGAGGCCAAAAAAAGGAAGAAAAGAAAATGGAAATGCCTAACTTTCAAGCGGATGCCTCTATAATCTTCTACATGTTGTTTGATTTGTCTCTGTTTATACACATGATCTCCATATCCTTCCTTCTAACGAAATTACAATGATTGAAACATCATCGTGGTACCGCCTTCGGTCTCCTTGTGGTATTTCGAGCAATTCATGAAAATCCATACCTGACATTAGCAGAAATTCAAATTTGACGCTGCATTAGTTTTTCTGCAATATGAATAAGAAAATGAAGTTATAAAGGCCGAAGTCTTCATATACAGATTCATTACCTGCTTTCTTTGCGGCACGGAACAACAGTTCTTCAACCAAATGCTGTGCTGGATCTCCTTCAGGTTGTAATGTGATGAAAAGTTCAACTTCTGAAACAGCTTCTTCATTTGTAAAGTACTGATATAACCCATCAGAGGATAATATCAGAAACTTGTCTTTTGTGCCTACTCTGTGGTGGTAGAGAGATGGGGTACAAGTGATGTAGGGAGAAGTCCCTATGTAGTCGATTCTGAACACCTCTAGGAGCGCATTGTTCCATTTAGGCTGTATACAGTTCAAAACCAGACGGAAATAAGCAAAGCAACTTTGTGGCGGAAACTAATTAAAATAATAAATCACACAACTTTTCCGTGTGACAGAGGCAAAATGGATTTAAGTAATAACAATGTTACAATCATCAAATTATGTTTAGTCTGACTAGACTTTACCAAGTGAGAAAAATATCCAAGCATACTCATAATATGCATTATGAAATCTCTTTTACTTTATTATGCATCATAATGTCGAATTAAATTCAATCAAAAGTGCTACTTGAGATGCATTAGCTGCACCATTTCCCCATCTAGAGACTTCTCAAGCAAAGTGAGTCCCAGCAAAAAGGAGCTCAGTTTAATGTAAGCAAACGACAATTACTAGAAACTGTAAACCGGGCAAGCACCTGTTTGAGAAAACCAGCACCAAAAGCTCGAGTAACCTTCAATCCTTTGACACGGTCATTCATTATAACACAAGAGTCATCTGGATGTTTGTCTTTTATTCTTTGAACTTCCTGGAAAATACAGAGAGTTAAAACATTAATCAAAGCTCCAAAATTGTTAAAAACAGAACAATATAGTAATATTATCAACAGTTTCTAAGGAGCAGACTTTGTACCTCTTCGACACTGGTAGAGTGATCCTTGGAGAGTTGAATAGCAGTCAAACTGGGAATCATACCAC
This sequence comes from Parasponia andersonii, assembly GCA_002914805.1. Lineage (NCBI taxonomy): Eukaryota > Viridiplantae > Streptophyta > Magnoliopsida > Rosales > Cannabaceae > Trema > Trema andersonii. Next base: position 164,248 of record JXTB01000556.1, on the reverse strand, counting down.
TAGGTCGATCACCGTCTGATGATTCAAGATCATGTAATGTTTCTTCATTGATCCTCTCCAAGTCTTGTCGAATCTTCCCGAGCCAATAATCGGGCTCAGACTTCTGAGCCAATACAGCTCGACTATCACCAACATTCATCACATAAACATCTTCTCCTTTCATCAACATAACAAGAACACACGAACCCATCAAAGCCAACTCAGGATTTTCCACAACCATCTTATCCGCTATATCGAAATAAGCTTCCTCTGTCTTTCTCAGAGCTTGAGAAAGAGCTTTCAACACCTCCAAGTGATTAATCGCCCTCGAACCATCCGAACCGGCTCGGTTCAGCTGTTCCCTTAACCTCCGATCGAGCTCCAACCTCTCCCTGTCCCACTCACACTTCCATCTCCTCTGGTTATCCTCCCATTTCTTCGAAGAATCGCGGCACTTGCTTTTTGAGTTCCGATTAGTACCACTCTTTTTCCGCTTATTGCTAGTATTCGAATCGAAATTCCCAAACCCACTTGCGCAGGACCCATTATTTTCTTGATCAACACACTGAGAACAAGTGTCATCAGCCACTTGATTCGTTGCAAAATCACCATCAACTGTCTGAAACGAATCTTCCAATTGCGAATTTGAGTTTTCCGACTCCGCCTCTGCCTCGGCCGAGGGCTCAAACTTCTCATCCCATAACAAGCCCTTTAGCTCCTTATGAACCGCCGAGTACAAATTCGCTAGAAGGTAATCCGGAGCATCTGGGCCGTTGAATCCATCATAAATCCCAACGAAAACCCAGCCGTGCTCCTCCGAAACGACAACGTGTACTCGATCCTCCCCTGCTTTCCCCTGAGCCCATTGAAGATTCTGGCTCTCGAACGAGTCGTCGTCCTCCAGGCTACCGTCGCTGCTCAAATTGACGCTGCTAACGGTCAGATTCTCATTGTGCTTATCCGACCCGAGAATCCAATCCGGATCTTTGACCGAAACGACCCCTTTGATAGGAGCCACGATCGAGTTATGGCCCCGAGAAATCGTCTTCGAAATCGCCCTGCGCAGGACCCTAATCAGCTTCCCTTTCCCTGATCTGGGCCTCAAAGCGAAACCCCCTTGGGAGAAGCTTCTCTGGAACTGATCAGAACCGCCTTTCTCCATGGGCCCGGAGAAAATCCCACGGTCGAGCGGGCCCGACATGAACCCACGCTCAATCGGGCCTGACATGAAGCCCCGTTCGAGCGGACCCGAACCCGGAATCCCGCCGAGGGTACCCAGAATCGGACCCGAGTTCATCAACCCCCTGGGGATCGGTTGAAGAGGGATCGAAGCAAAAGAGGTGGAGCTCTCAAAGGCCGCGGCTCGATCGATACTGTTGTAGGAATAGAGATCGACTATGGCAGTTGAAAGAGGGGTCGAGGTGTTGGCACTGACTGAGGCACCCGAGATGGTCTTAAACGTCGTCGTTTCTTCGGAGTGGACTTTAGACGACGAGAGCCGAGTCGGGTCGGGTCTTACGTAGCAGAATGAGTGGCCCAGACCCTCATCGAGTGGCTCCGAGACCAAAACCGATATGTCATGTCTCCGGCGACCTTCTCCGACGCCGGTGAAACAAGCTGTCAGCTTCCCAAAGCCGTTGCCCATCTGGAAAACGAAGTCTATATAATGAAAAAGAGCCCTTTTAGCAAGTAGTAGATATTACTGAGACCGATTTTTCATGGCCGATTTTTTTTTTTAATAAAATTTTCTGAGAGAATGAATGAAAAGTTTGAAGCAAAAGAAGAAGATGAAGATGATGAAGAGGAGGATATAGAGAGAGAGAGAGAGAGAGAGAGAGAGAGAGAGAGAGGCGTTGACTTTTGGGTGGTTGTCTTGAATGAGCGAAAAAAATAAACGCATTCTTTAAATTTTAATTCTTAAAAACAAAAATATGTTTATTCTTTTTTCTTTTTATTTTAATTTTTGGGCGTGTTGGGGCGTTGACTAAGGTTTTGAGATTAAGTAAACTCCTGGGTTTAGGTTTTTAAGGTTTTGATTAGTATTGTCATAATATCGTGCTTTACGTGCTTTGATAGAGCGTGGATTCCACGCTCGACTACAAGTGGTCAGTACTCTTGTGGCGCACAACGAGAGACGAAAGCCTGACGCGCTACTGTAGCGAGTGAAATAATGGGTGGAAATCTTCGAAGGAAAGGAAGGTCATAAATTCTGGTAAGGATCGAAAAGTCAAAGAAGGAAAAAGCCAATAAATATGGGCGTGGAAAAGCGTGCCATGATCACCGTTGGATTGGGCTGAGGGAGATTGATTAGAAGCAAGGGTTGACTGACACGTGGCATCCATTATTGCCCCTGCGTAAGGTTTGTTTTTTTTTTTTTTCAACTCAAGGTTTCTCGAGTACTCTTCCCGCAGCTGGGCTTGACTTTGTGTTTTTTTCTCTCTTTTAATATTAATTTGTTTTTCTTTTATCGGAATTTAATTTTTGGCTTGACTTTTGTTTTATTCTCTCTTTTAATATTAATTTGTTTTTCTTTTCTTGGAATTTAATTTTTGTTTGTTATTTTTACATTTAGGTGTGGGTGGTAGTACTAATGGGTTGGTTGTAGATTACTAATTATGCCACATTAACTAGGAGGGTGGGGCTTTGATAGTTTATTAAGCTTGACCAATGTGGACTTGTCTTTTTGTTGGCTTTTTATATAAGGAATTTATAATTACGTTGTCTATTTGGGGAAAAAAAAAACGTGGATGAGGAATAATGCGATCCAAAATTTCAAACCAATGAGCTAAGTTTTGAATTTTTTTTTTTTTAGGACAAATTGATAGATCTCCTCCACTTTATTAAAAAGTAAGCGGGCATTTTTATCTACAAACTTCCTTAATGGACTATGGCAGGTTTTGATAAAGCTCTTGCTTCATTTAAAAACAAAAAAAAAAAAAAAGAAAACGTGGATGGAAAAGACCAAGTTATCCCTTTTTATTTGAAGGTTTACATTATTCCGTGATTGGTAACTCTACAATGTACAAATTAGTTGGACCTTGGTGTCTTTTTATGGTCGAATTGCAGCCTGACACCATCAAGCGACACGTGTTGATCGGTGCGAGGAGATCATCATCATAGATCGTATCCACTCAGCTCGCGTACCGCAAGAACTATATCATATTTGTAGCAAAAAAGTCAACGAAGATTGGAAAATCGGAAACTTAATGAAAGATGGGATATACTAGGAAAACCACACCATATTTATATCAAACTAACGTTAGAAAAACGAGTAATGTCATGAGATACCACTTTAATAGAGATCTAGGATACACATAAAAATTTGTTGTTGCAAGCTCTGATTATGCTTAGCACCACAAGTGCCTATTAGTATTTTTCAAAACTATTTTATTATTAATTCCATCTTCAATTAGTAATCTTATTGTTGATCAAAAACAATCATCTCTATCTTTTTTATATATATAATAAAGGTAAAGTGATTTTCAATGTACAAAAAAATAAATAAATAATCTACGCTTAAAAAAATTGTACTCCATTTTGGTACAATTTCTTGTGTTGATAGTTATAAGTCTTTGGTTAGCGTTGTTTCAAAAGAAAGATAGAGTAGTAAGTTTTGGGCTCCTTTCATCCCTCATTCTCGTTCTTTGGTATTTTAAATCTTGCTCCAGAATAAGTTTCCAACTGAGAAGAATTTGATTCGTAGAGGATTATTTATGCCTTCATGTTGTCGGTTTTGTTTTTTTCATGAAGAAGATGTTGATCACCTTTTTCTTACTTGTAAGTTTACCCTTTCTACTTGGGGTGCTATCTCATCAGCTTTTTAGAGAAGAATCCGCTTGGATGGTTCCATAATTGATCTTTGAGTAGATGCAATGGAACCTAATTTCAGTACTCAAATTTCACAACTTTGGTGTTCAGCAATTGTGACTGTTACTTGGGTGATTTGAACGTCACGTAACAAAAGATTGTTTGATAATGAAACTATCTCTATTAACACGGCTATTGCTTCAATATAGTGTACAGTTGGTGAGTCCAATAAAATCGGTTCAGGAACAATACGAAATACCATAGAGGAGTTATAGATTTTGAAATGTCTTTATATTCAGATATGACCTCCAAAAGTTCCGAGAGTCTTAGAAGTACAATGGTGTATTCCTCCAGTTGGCTAGTTGAAGGTTAATACAGATAAGGCTGCCTACAGTAGTCCAGGCTTAACAAGTTGTGGAGGCATTTTTGAACCTCTCGAGGATTTTTTTTTTTTAAGGGAGCTTTTGTTATCTCTCTAGGCAAGGGTTATGCTTTTAAGGTGGAACTAGCGGGCGCAATTTATGCGATTTCTTATGTATGGGTCTTTGGTTGGATGAATTTATGGCTTGAGAGTAATTCTTCATATTTAGTTACACTTTTAAGGGCGTATTCCCCTTCTGTTCCTTGGCACTGAAAACCATCTTAGTTATACTGCATTGACAGGATTTCAAAGATGAATTTTCATGTTTCTCATATCTTTAAGAAAGGTAATTAAGTTGTAGATATCTTGGCTTATAGAACTACAAGTATTCAGGCTCCAACTTGATAGTATAACACTCCTTCGTTTATTCATGACGCTTTCTTCAACGACTCCTTGGGGCGAAACATTTTTTGTTTTTCTTAGTTGCCCATCTATTATAATACATTGTGCCTTTTTTTTTTTCTTTCTGAGGGTTTTACATGGAAAGGTTTTTACTGTGATATTGTAAGGAGATTAAGACAATGGTTATATTTCAGCATAGCTATTTGGCTTATTCCAAGGCTTTTAACTTTGTTTTCTTATGCATTCATTCCTATTTCTAGGGTATTTCAAACTTGGTTGCTTTTTGTACCTTTCTCCCATTTTTTATTTGATTTAAATAAATATTCGGAGGAATATTTCCTCTAGGTAACATTTAGCAAGAGAAAAAAAGAAGAATTGTACTCCATTTTTTGTAGCAATTAAGTGAATTGAATTAGCAAAACCGACTCAAATAAAACCTAATTTGATACTACTATATCTAATGAGATAATTTCCTAGTGTTGGCAATAACTATCGGAATTATGCCATATTTGTAGCAAATAAACTAACTGTTGATGGAGGTTTTATCAACAATAAATTTATAAATAATCAAGAAACGTGGCTTGTGTGAATTGAAGTAGTAATCAAAGCAAATAAGGAGAGAGGGATTTATAGTGGTTCAGCCCCAAAAAAGATGAGCTTACGTCCACTGT
>JXTB01000556.1:138223-150674 GCA_002914805.1 Parasponia andersonii | reverse complement strand
ATGGTAGGAAGTCTGAATCCGGTAGGAAGGGCTGCAGCTCGAACTTCCTCGCTGAATGGCGACTGGCGATACCCATCAGCGAGCTCATCATCCCAACCAGCAAGTGCATCTAATGCGATCCGTAAATTGTGAACGTCGACGTTCAGAGAGAAAGCATCATTCCTTGCTGGTGGTATGAGCGACCTTTGTTTGTTATCTTGTTTCGCAGCGGGCTGGTCTAGTAGGGTCTCCTGCGTCCTATGAGAGGATCCAGTGGCATAGTGCGACGAGACCGGCTGTGGTCGCTATGATGCGATACAGATCGATCATAGCTATGTCGTCGCTCCAAGTACTGCCTTAGGTCAGCAGGATCTTGTCGTGACTCCCTGCTAATTCTTTCGAAGACACTTCTCGATGATCGTCCTTGTTCGCTGCTCAGGTGATCCTGGTTGTTGTTGGATTTACGAGAAGGTTGTGTACGACCACGGTTCGTACTCGAACTCTCCGTACGAGACTCTAGAGGCAAGTCTGAGACCTTACCTTTTTCTTTGGAGGTGCGTTCCTCATAACGCTCCTGCTGAGTTCTTGGCTGGTCGCGTCTTCTCGTCTCGAGAATCTGTATTCCCTTCGCAGGTAATTGAGCAGGACGTTCTTTGGGACGTTCATGTTGTAGTGGAGTCACCATCTGCCCTTCAGCAAGTCGTCGCAGAGTGTCGTTGATCTGGTTAGTGACTTGCTGAAGGTTCACGAGCATTTCCTCCATGCGATCCTGTCTTTGGGATAAGTTCTCTGTTGCCGTCATAGTAGGCTGTTCCGGAGCAAGACTCGCCTGTGTAGCAGCAGTACTCTGAGGTTGATTTTGGCTAGTCCCGGCGGCTCTGGTGGTGTTTCTGGTGTTTGCCATTATTGAAAGGATGAAATTTGACAAAGATTTCTGCCGGAATAGCCCTCCTTCTAGCGCCAATTGTTGATGGAGGTTTTATCAACAATAAATTTATAAATAATCAAGAGATGTGGCTTGTGTGAATTGAAGTAGTAATCAAAGCAAATAAGGAGAGAGGGATTTATAGTGGTTCAGCCCCAAAAAAGATGAGCCTACGTCCACTGTTTTCTGAGTATTTTATGAATAATAATGAACTCTCAAGGTTACAATCACGTTTGGAAATCGGAAAGATTGAAAAGCTATTGAAGAATGCTAAAGACTTAGACTATCCAAAGTTTGGAATACTCTAAGCTTGTATTTGCTTTGACTTCTATTCTCTATGACTTGTATCTGCCCAGAACTTGATGATGTCTCTTCGGAACATAGAGCCTCCTTTATATAGATAAGGGTAACCTCATATTCCTAGGTTCCTTATGTCTCTAGGATCCTAATTGAATAAACGGGTAACTATTCAATTGGGTAACATACAAAAATAATTGGATAACTATTCAAAACGGATAATTAGTTAATCATAAATATGAATCTTTAGTTTCCCTTTCCTTGTAGGTTTCTTCTATAGCGTTTACTGGTCTCCCTCTTCTTGTAGGTTTCCTTTATGGCATTTACGTGTTTCCTTCTCCTTACAGGTTTCCTGTTTGTTAAGGCAAACTGCACAGAGAAGGTCGCACAAAACCTGTGGAAGCGGTCGCATATAACCATCACGAAGGAGGTCGCATATAATCATCACGGAGGAGGTCGCAAATAATCCTTATGCGACCTTAGGATTTCAGACCGCACAACACTAACAAAATGAGTAGTATTGTTACGAGGCATCACAACATACTAACAAAGGTGTAAGATACATATGTAAATTTGTTCTTATAAACTTATACTTCTAATCGTGCCTAGCACTACAAGTGCCCGCTAACATTTTCTTAACACCATTTTCATCAATTTCATCGTTGAAATTAGCAATCACATTGTTAACAAAAAATGATCATCTTATCTTTATTTTATTTCAAGTGATTCTCTTATTATAAAGGCAAATAGAATTATCTCCAGCCCGTAATATGGTTGATCAAACCCGTACAAGATTCAAAAACTTTTACTCGAAAAAACTAGATTCGACAAATACAAATTAGAAGATTATTTATATTTGTGATGTAATTATCTAATCTCAGTATTTATAATGAGAACAGGGTTAGCATAACGTAAAAACCATATCTTATTTGTAACAGAGAAGTCAACGAAATCGACAATATTGGAAAACTTATTTAATACAGTCAGATTTGGCGTTATATTAGAAGATTAATAACATTTAATGGGATAATTATACAACCTTGGCATTTATCGCGAGAACAACACTAATGTAAGAAATACGCAAGTAATTTTAGTAAAAATTGCAATTGTTACGAGACACACAATGAAATATCAGATCGTAGAGTGCATTATCTGGGCTTTTTACTTGTTTAAGCCTTTTTTCTACAACCCTTACGGATGGGAGCAAGTAGGCTGATAATTCGTATCTATATGTTGTATTTGTATCATGTCAAAATATATGTATAACAGGTAAATCATCTAATCGAACATGACCTGTTTTATTAAGCGTATCAGAACGAATCGTATAACCCGTTTATTGAACAAATCGTGCTGACCTGTGACTCAATTGACCCATTGGACCCCTGACCCATGTAGACAACCTTTAAAGGGAGAAAAAAAAAAGCTTGATCTAATCAAAGTATGATCAATTTCTTTCAAACAATTAGTAATTTAAGGACTTTAACGTATTAGTTCAAGTATCAAATATCAACTTCCAAAGAACCTATACATTTTGGCACAGCTTAGGCTGCTAAGCTTTAAAGAAAATGAATGAAAATGATGAAAAATAGCTCATTCATTGATTAACTTGCTTTATATACTGAGTCTTAAATGTAATTAGTCTTTTAATCATTTCATAATAGAATCTCAGCTAACCCACTAACAACAAGACACGTGTATTCCTTAATATAACTAATTCTAACAATAATCCTAACAACTAATAGCTCAGCTAACTAATATTATGTCTTGACAGCTCCCCTCAGACTAAGAGTGGCTCGTTGTTCTACTTGAAGTTTGTCTCTAAGTAAGAGGAATCTTGAGCTTGAAAGAGCCTTGGTCATTATATCAGCAACTTGGTCAAAAAAATGAACATGGCAAACTTCAAGTTGCTCATGCATTAGTTTCTCTCAAACAAAGTAAAAATCCAGTTAAATATGCTTAGTACGAGCATAAAGAACCGGATTAGCTGACATTAATACTGTACTTAGATTGTCACATCACAAGATTGGTGAATTAGGCTATTTCACTTTTAGCTCACTAAGGATTCAATCTATGTCACCTCGGCAGAAAGAGCAGCAAGATTTCGATACTTAGCCTTAGTACTGCTTCAAGATATAATATTTTGTTTCTTAGAACTCTAAGTATCATTTAGAACCTATAGTAGATCGACAATCATCAGGATCCGAGGCCTAGTCAGGATCACAAAAACCAGTAATGTCCATAGTTGATAATTTCTGTGTATAATCCATGATGTAAAAAGACTTTTAAGTAATGAAGGATCATTTTTACTATTTTTCAATAGGACTTAAGAAGATTATGCATAAATTGGCAAACTTTATTGACAGAATAAGCAATATTAGGCCTAGTAATTGTAGCTTTTTTTTTTAAGCACCGACTATGTTCGTGTATAATTGAACATTTTGCACTAGATCACTGCCTGTAGCTAAAGGCTTTTTACAACCGACCATACAAGTCAACATTGATTTTATCATTGAAGACAAGAGCCGAAAATGTAGTAATTAATCTTGCCAATCCTAACTAACGAAATTGGGATTAAGAGCACCACATCAATGACATTCGAGAGCATTAGAGAAGAAGCATTTAGAGTAATGAAGCACTGAAGTTTGTGACCTCGAATGGCAACATGAACATATTGATTCCATAGCAGATAATTGCCATCATCAAGTCTCATAGACAGAGAGTGAGAGAAAATGGCTGGAGTAAAATGGGATATGGAAGATGAAGATGGAGTAGTTAAAGGCGGAGCATTCGAATGAGCCATTACCCATGGCTCTGATACTATGTTAAGCTTTAGAGAAAATGAATGAAAATGATGAGTCTTAAATACAATTAATCTATTAAGTATTTCATAACAGAATCTCAGCTAACACACTAAAAATAAGACACATGTATTACTTAATATAACTAATTTTAACAATAATCCTAACAGCTAACAACTCAGCTAGCTAATATTATATCTTGACATAGGCAATTTTTAAATCTTGAGATTCACATCAATGGCATATGTAAACATTTCCAAAACTGAAATTCGCTTTAATAGAAGCTGCAATTTGCACTTCGGAGAAAACTCACAAGAGATTCGAAGAGAGACATTTGAAACTCTCTATCTTATCGATGATAGCAAAGATCTCATAAGATGAAGCAAATAAAATCGTTAGTCCTTTGGTATTCCAAGTACAAAACCCATGAAAATCTCTTATCACATCTATTTATATATATATATATATATATTACCATTTTTGAGACTGACGAAGATTATTAGCAAGTTCCATTTAAAATTCATACTCATTGAAATATCTACCAAGAAGTCTATCACTTTATGGAGTCATAGAGATGAGATGAAGTATTGTTAAAGTGGAGTTGTGGACAATGGAGCCTGGGGGCGTGAAGATGGATATGGAAGTAATTGATGTATTAGTGTCGTAGTAGAGTGACAACTGAGTGAAAGATGAAAGTGAGATTGAGATCTAAGAAGGGTTAGGTTAGGTTAACTAGCAACTGTTTTCAGTCCTTGGGCTAAAAAAGAAGCTAAATCTTAACAATAATACATTATATAGGCCCAATATTTATATTTTAAAAAACTTAAGTAACTCTTGAATAGGTCAGTTGATCATTTTTGGGTTATGAGGTTTAATTTGAACCCGACCTATTTAATGAGCGGGTTGGTAGATTCAACTTGAAAATGATCTGAACTTATTTAAGTTAGACTTAAATCTACTAATTTCGTTCAGATTTCGAGTCATGTCATAGATTACTAGCCCTATACGCAAACTTTTTGTGGCCCAGGACTAATCTACTCTTTTGTTCAAATAATCGCAATTAACACACCACAAAATTAACAAAACCGTATGTGATCATATAACTTATTACCCAATAATACCACACCAAGTACTACTTTAATAAGAAGATTATTAGCATTTTAATGTAATAATTATTCAATATGAGCATTTTATTTATTTATAATATTCTACTATTTATTTGTTTAATTCATAGATTCTAAATTAGGAAATCTTGACGGAACCGTATAAAAATTTATGTTATCTAAAACATACTTTTAGTAATTAAATTTAGAATAATGTTAGGTATCCTAAAAGTTTTACCAAAATTTTAATACTAATATATGTGACATATAGGGTAGCAATATTTAGTTAGTATTATTTTATTTGTAGTAAATGTGAATACACTAATTAAAAAGTATGATGACTTACATACCACATATGTTGTTATGAAAATTTTGATACGCATTTTATATACCTAGTATTATTCTTAAACAATTTAACACCATTTTATTATGAATTCTATGTTTTGTTTTTTCTTTATTTCTTTTTTATGATTCTTTTCACTAAAGGGCAAAGTCGATTTAAATTTGGAAATTGAGTTTGTAATTCTTGCCCTTATTTAAATCTTTTTCTTTTTTTTTTTTCAAATAACAAAATCATATTAAATGTGGAAAGTGAGTTTGAAAACAAAAAAATTTGTGAAAATTGGAACTCTATATATAGTATTCCTTGCAAGTGGTTTCCTAAGATTTGGAAATAAGATTTTATCCAAATGAATTAGTTAAGCCCTATGCACTAAATACCAGTTGGTATTAGTATAAACACCAAAAAAAAAAAAATCCAATTTAGAATTGTCACCCAAAAAGCAGATGAAAGACCTTTTTATACGAAAGTAGGCGATCAAAATTGTTCGATGGGGATTTTTATCAACACGTTATGATGTCGAGAATAATAAATTGCGAGCCAAAATAAAACAATAAATGAGACAAGAATTCAACGTGGTTCGACCAAAAAGATAACCTACGTTTACGATAGTATTTTTCTATATAAGGGAGATTACAAGAAGATTTTAGAGTCTAAGTGTGAGAGCTCTTAGATATTTTGAGCGTCGTGTATTTTTTATGTGTTAATTATGAGATTGTGCCTTTTTTTATAGACGAGTGTGAATTTAAATTTTCTAATTATAATAATAGAAAACCATACAAAAAGAGTGTGACTTTAGATTTCCTAATTCCTAATTATAAGAATAGAAAACCATGCACTTGTAATTACAATTTAGGTAATAACACAAGAATAGGTAATTGCCAATGAAGTTGAATATTGAGTTGTATTTCTTGTCAGCCACGCTTCTTGAAGCTAGTTTTCTAAAAGTATAGTTGCCCAATTTATAAAGATTGTCGTTATATCGCACTTTATATTTAACGTATGAGTTGAACCTTCCAAATTTATATTCTTCATCTGCGGTTTCAATATGCCAATTTTTTTTTTCTTTCTACAACAAAAATAACAGTAGCAAATCATAAGAGACGGGTAGATGAATTTCAAGTACTTAATTGCATCCAACACCACCCCAAGCCAAAGGGCCAAAAAAGAAGGGATGGATGGGGATAATCTCTTATCGTTCGCATAAATAAATATATGAGATCCACGGAGCAAAGATTTTATTTATTAAACAATACAAAAAGGCTCTATTTTTACCCTTTTTATTTATTTTCTTACAAAATTATAAATCACATCTCAGATGTCGAAGTCATAATCATTAAATATTGCAAGTGGAGAAAGCCTCCTAAGCCACCATCTCCATAACCCACCCACCCTCCTCTCTCCCCCACCCCCCCAAACTTTGTCTCTTTCAGCAAAACTTCAAACTAACATGATAAACTAATATAACCTAATATCAATTGGACACTTATGTTAATGTATGTAATCTAAAATGCACTTTATAATTAATATATCTACATGTTTAATTTACATAACCACGTGAATGCTGCCATACTTGGTTTATACTTGATTATGATTTTATTTTAAGTTCAAATATTTTTGGCAAGTCTTTGACGTCAACTGTAACTGCACAAATTAAAATTGACACCAACCACTTATATCAACTGATCAATAGTTTTATTTATATGATAAGTTTTATTTTGCTAATAGACGCACTATATATTTATTGAGAAGATATCACAATCCTGAACTCAACCTTCAATGACTATTTATATACATACAAAATGTAATAGGGATAGCATGAAAATATATATTTTAAACACCGGAAAACATGAATTATACCTACGTATTTTTAATCATGACTCAAGGCAAACAAATTAGTTTTTAAAGAACACAAATAGCTTTGTCTTTCTTTGTTTTTTTTTAATTCCTCTAGTAAGGTTATGATGGGTTGGTGCATTGACTCATCAACTTGACGTATAAAATATTGTTGCTTTGGATCCTTAAATCACATTACTAATTATTATATGGGTATACATATTATGAGAAGGTACGTTCTATAGTTTAATCTTTCGTCCATTCATTGAGGGTGTTGTGATTTTTATTGATGGTTTATTTTAGTGGGTTTTTGCTTATCACCTTTGTGGACCTTTTGGGTTTGATGGAACCGTGTTTGTTTTGCTGTTGTTCAAGGAATGAAGGAAGGGGGTAAATAATGTAAATTATTATCATAATGGGCATCAATCTATTTCATTGGTTAATTTATATACAATTGCATCAATTTTAGCTAATGATGAATATTTATATAGTAAAATTGTATAGGAGAATCACGAGACCATAATAATTACATTAATTATGATTTAGCCGTTTACTTGAGCTCCACGATTGACAAAAAGATGTTGTAGCTGAGCTAGGATAAAGCTACTGTTTGGCCTGCAAAAATGATCATCTTTGCTGATCAACAAACACTTTGATTTTATTTATTTATTTTGCCAAGAAAACTTAATACTTTAATTAAATTTAAGAGAACAATGCTATGATGCATGTCAGATTAACAAAATTGCTTAATATTAGGGATCTTGCAAGAAATTGAGGTCCATAGAATAGAGCGGTAGTACAGCTTTTAGTTGAAAAAAACTCTACTTTTAGTGATCACAACAAAATTTCTAACTAAAAATAAAATATTTATGACTAAAAAATGTCATCGTCAATATATTATGACTAAAAGGCCATGACTAATAGTTTTAGTTATAAAAAATGCAATTTATTCTACTAAATGTAATTTTTTTTAATGAAAAGACTAAATGTATTTTAGTTATAACTAGATTCATAACCACACATAAAAAGATTGCAACTAAAAGTATATTAGTGACAATTTATAACTAAGTGTTATCTTTTAGCTATAAAAATTTTTAGTTGCGACAAAATATCACTTTTTTATCACAAAAATTTTTGTTATGACTAAGAAGTTGTCTCTAATAATTATTATTTTTTTTTGGGTATTGTTGATCAATTTGGCTCACAATGTTTTCAGGCCAAATTCCATTATTTAGTGTCACAACGGGTCTTTTGCTATTTTTGTGTTATTTTTTATTGTGATTTTTTTATTTTGGTAATAGTTTGGGACAATTTTGTGGGAAATATATCTACTGAGCTAAATCTAGGACTTTTTAGTCAAATGGTCAAATTTTGGATTATAATTTGTAGAATGATCATTTTTCCAAGATTGTTAATAAATGGCCGAATTTTAAAAATTATTTAAAAAATGATTGTTTTTTATCTTTAGTATATCAAGATCTATTGATTTATTTTTTGAAAATTAATTTACTTCTTAAAAAATTGATTTAATTTTTTAAAAATTAATTTATTTTATAAAAAAACGATTTACTTTATAAAAATATATCAAATAAAAAACAATCGCTTATCAAAATAAAATCATAAAACGGTTATTTATTAAATAGATGTAAGAAAGGACTATTTTTTTTAATTGATCTGAAACAAAGGACATTTCTTGTAAAGACTCTTAAATCTAACGGTTTAAAATTCATAGAGTTTATGGGATCAACTGTTTTCTTTTTATAACTTTTTCTAAAAATAGGTTCTGTCGGTAAGATTTAGTCTAATGAATTAAAAAAAAAAATTCTAATGAGCTCTGCCACAGAATTCAGCAATAGCTTAACTTAGAAAATTCAGAATTTCGTTTAGGTTTTTCTACCATAATCAACGAGTCAAACTCTAGTAGGTTCAATTGTTATTTTAAATTTTCCTATTTTTTTTTTCAAATTTATAGAGATTTCATTTTCATTGGTAGCATGTTTCTTATTGGGAAATTCTAAATCTATTATCATTTGGACTATGTATATTCATAATTTTAATTATAAGTTTACCCATAATTAAAATTATAAAAAAGGAGTTTTGAATATACATAGTTTAAGTGGTGATAGATTTAAAACATTCATTTTCAAAGGGAAAAAAAAACTGAGAAGTCTTCTTTTCATTCTTCAAAATCACCCCAAAAAATTATTAGTGGAGCAAGAAACATCCAAAACATAACATGTATATACATTTTTATAAATAGAGGATTAAAGGAATTTTATTTTTTATTTTTTAAAAAAGAAGAGAAGAAAAGGAAAAAAGAAAACACACCGTGGAACGAAAAGAAAAAATCACTTCTGTTATATATCTATTGATCAAAATCTATATTTTCTTTGTTCATTATTGTATCAATATTGCTTAATATAATTAGGAAAACAAAAGAAAAGAAAAAAAGAAACACACCATGCAACGACAAAAAAAAAAAGGAAAAAAATTCACTCTTTATTTTTGTGTCGTTATTGCTTACTTAAAAAGATAATGTAAGAGAAAATTTGCAGTAATAGTTTGCGTGACAGATTTAATGCCATGGCTAACCCATAGTGATTCTTAACAATTCAATTCGATTTGCAGTAGTTCGGCAATTTAACGCTAATTGTGACAGGTTATGCTTCCTGTCGTTTAACAAATCTCCCTTAAAAAAAGTGTATCTCATACAATTCTCTTCATTTCTTTAATTCTTTAATCTCTAGCTCTCTAAATGATTATATGTCATATATTTTTTATTTTTTAGTTCCTTTTGCCTTGAAAATTATACATAAAAATGAAACGGGTAAGTGTACAAAAATGGATATTTTTGGAATAAAAGAAATGTACAAAGTAAAAACATAATCATTTAAAATTATTTTGTGATGCAAAAAGAAATTGAACGTACATAGTCCAAATAATGTTCTCCTATTTCTCTCCTCTATTTTACTTGAACACCTTAACATTGAAGACAAACTTAAAATGAAATGGTTGACTTTTGTATTTTGTTTCCTAAAAGAAAAATTATTTTACTTGAACACCTTAACATTGAAGACAAACTTAAAATGAAATGGTTGACTTTTGTCTTGTTTCCCAAAAGAAAAATTAATATTCTTGTCAACAATCAAACTGTATTTACTATTTTACACATTTATAGTTGATATTGAGATTAAAATTTGTTGGGTTAATTATATTTTTGTATCTGTGTTTTGGTTACTTGTTTGAATTTATGAGTTAATTATATTTTTATACCTGCATTTTGGTTATTTGTTCGAATTATATACTTTATTTTAGTTATTATCAACATTAACCTTTACATTTTGAACTTCTTATATATTCATCCTTTTTAAGCCAACCTCTAATTTCTACTTATAAACTTATTGTAATGCCTTTAGGATTTAAATGTATATAATTAGAAATTAAAACTAAGAACCAGAATGAAAAAAGTTTTTTTTTAAAAAAAAAAGAGAAAAAACAATATTTTTTCTTTTTAAAGTCAACTTTTTAGAATTTTTTAACATTTGTTGTGTTATTAATTAATTACTATTTTTCTAAAAAAAATAAATTAATTTTTAAATATATAAGCTTTACGAGGGTGTTTTAGTCAGGATTTTAGTCATAACAGATGTTTGACTCATAAGGTATATACCTTATAAGCTTTATAAAGTATATATTTGACATAATTTTAAAATGTGGAAGTTAATATAGATAATAACCAAAATTAATAGTATAAATTGAGCAAAAAAACTAAAATATAAGGTATAAAAATGTAATTAACCCTTCATGTGGTCACAAATGGCGCTTTTTCTTATTTTTTTAATAACTTAGCTAAGAAAATTTAGAATTTCTTTATTCTGGGGAAATTAGAGTCTGTCCATTTTTATTTTAATAAATTCTCATTTTTTATTTGTATCTTTTTATAACTAAATGACTAAGTATATGTACTTATATACCAACTTTATTTTATTACTAAGTATATCAATTTTTATACTAGGTATACACTTGGTATGTACACTAATATATCAGTCATTTTGCTGCAGTATTTAAAAGATAGACCTTTATTTAAAATAAACCCGCAATTCAATCATTTTGCTACGAGACCCTTTATTTCCATTTTTGCTACATTAATCCTTGAGTCAAATTCTTGTCTATTGTTATCTCAATATTTTTTTAGTTCGTAGTAATTTTCACGTTGTTAGAGATTTTATTTATATTCATTGCTTGTTTCATACTTTAGATATCGGAGAATTATTAATTTTGACCTTCTTTTAATACATATGATGAAAAGAGGAACAACCTATAAACTATTTATAAAAGTAGGATTTTTATTTTCATATCATTTAATAAATATTTTAAAGTTCCAAAATTACCCCTGACCCAACCCAGTCAAAAATTTTCTACCATGTTAAAAAAGTCAAAAATGATATAGGTGAGGCTAGAAAGGTAGCCGACCATATTCGACTGGGGTCAAAATTGTTCGACTACGGTTGAACTATTTTGACCACAGTTGAACAGTAGTTCGGCCTCAGTCGAAAATTTTCAACCGGGGTCGAAATTTTCTAAATTTTCTGACCAATGATCAGAATAATCGGGAGAAACGACCAAATAAGTTCGATCTCAGTTGAGCAAAGGTGCCGCCGCCGGAGTCAGAATTGAGATCATCGATGGTGGCTAAATTAATTTGGAATTTGTTGGAGAAATTTGGTATCCAAGTAATTTTACATGTGCGATATGACCATATAAGTTAGTTTTGAAATATTAATGAGTGAGTACTATCAAAAGTTTAGCAAACCTCCTAAATGTAAATTCCCTTTAGGTATTTAGAAGTCCTATTGCAATGAATACAATCGATTAATGAGCTTACAAAGATTTACTTTTCACGTAAAATATGTTGGTATTATTATCAAGAATAACGAATGTTTTGATGCATGACCTTCTAGTATTTGTCTGTGAATCAAGAGATTATTGAAGGTTATATTATTATTATATTTTTTTTTTATTTTTTTTTACGTCAATCTTTTTTTTTAAAAGTTTCTGCACAATTCTAGTATGGAACATATATAAGTCATTAGAAAAGGTCTGACGACTAAAAAACATTACCTAAAAATAAGTTTAAAAAAGAAAACATACCGAATTGTAGCCCATATATATA
>JXTB01000556.1:101268-128213 GCA_002914805.1 Parasponia andersonii | reverse complement strand
ATCTGGGGAAAAAATGTAGTAAAAAGTTGAGGAAAGCTCACTTTTTTTAAAAAAAAAAAAATTATTTATTTTTCAATTTGTAAATGAAAAAGCTCCGAGCCTCTCTCAAAATTGTAGACCCAAAGTACCAAAAATTTAAAAGAGAAATTTACACGTGGTACCAGTTTTTAAAACTTATTTTCATAAATATTTGTTTTTAATTTTTCTTTCAAAAAGGTCCATATTTTATATACAAAATATGAGTGGTCCATATTTACAATGTAAATTTTATCCATGAAGTACACATTTCATATGTAAAATACGAATGGTATACATTTATAATTAAACATTTACCACAGTTTATATTTTTTTATTATAAATTTGACTTATAGTATACATTTTAAAATTATTCCAACTTTTAGTTTAATTTTTATTCATGAAATATAGACCATGATATATATTTAATGTATGAAAGCTATACCATAAAACAGTGGTGATCTACATTTCTCCAAAAATGGGTATAAAGACAGGTATTTAAGAAATGGATAACATAATGTATCTCAATTTTTGTACTAAATTTTTTATACTAATACACGTAGTATGTAAATTGTCACTATCTAATTAGTGTATTAAAACTCACCACAAATAGTTTAAACATTATCACTAATTGATTAGTAATAAATCATATGTCACATGTGTTGGTATTAAAAATTTGGAATAAAAATTAGTACCTCAAGCATTATCCTTAAGAAATAAAAATAAAAAAGGGTATTTGTGCAAATATGTTTTTGAAATCGGATATTTATAAACTTTTCCCAATTGAAAAATCCCAGATGATCCAAAATTTTTGAATAATCCCAGATTTATTTAGAAAACTATCACTTTATAAAATTTTTTAGAAAATAACACGTTTAATAATATTTAGAAAATACTACTTTTTCTTTCAAATTGGTATTTTTCAATAGTACTCGAGGTAATCAATTGGATTACTTAGTGTAACTAACCTAGTTATTTGAGGTAATCTGTCAATTATCTAAGGCAACCTAATTGGTTACTTCAAGTATCTCATCAATAGAGGTGGCAAAATGGGTCGGTCGGGCCAGCCCAGCCCGCCCATCACGGGCTTTAAGGGGTGACCCGGCCCAGTCCGGTCAAAATAAAATATGGCCCGGTCCGGGCCCGTTGGACTTTTTGACGGGCCAAAACCGGGCAGGGCCGTACTCGGCCCGTTTTTTTTTTTTGCTACTATTTGATTTTTTTTAACAACTTTTTTAAACATGTTAAATTTAAACTTTTTAATTGAATTGTCATTTAAAAAAGCTGACAATATAAACTACATATGTTTTCTATTGTTAAAAAATTAATAATAATTAAATAGGATATTAAGAAAAATAATGAAACAAATAAATTTGAAATATTGAAATTTGATTTTATCAATGATCATTTATTACAATTTAAATTATTATTTGAAAAAACTAGTATATCATTAATTATGACTTTATGAGTTTATGACTCATCATCATCATTCATGTACAAGTTATTGAAATTTTCGGCTAATTCTTCATTATAAATACGAATAGTGTCTTGATTTCGCTTTGCCGCTTTTTCTCAATCTTTAACACATGCTAACACCTCAACCATTTTAGGAGCCAACGAAGTCCTTCGCTCATCTACTATCATCTTAGTCGTACTAAAAGCAGACTCTGAAGAAATCCTGGACATTGGAATTGTTAAAACGTCACTGGCTAATTGTGACAGCACCGAGAATCTTGGTTGACGCTTATGCCACCATTTCAAAACTTTGAAGTTCTCATCATTGGGGTCGATGTCAGAGTCTAGCTCAATATATTGAGTAAGATTAGAGGATTGTTGTGGATTTATTGGTAGTAGTAGTTGACTTGAATTTGATGATGTTGATGATGAGCCATGACCACACCCTTGAGGACGAGAACCTACTATGCTCCAAAAAGACTTATTTTTTGACTATTCTTCAGTTTCTTGTGAAGGAGTATGTTGTTGTTGATTACTGCCAAACTTAGCCTCATATATACTATACACTTCAAAAAATTTGTCACGAGCATTTGTATATTCAGTATTATAGTCTATCTCAAAACATGTAGAAATGTAGCTAATTAAATTAGAAAGACCATTTAATTTACCCCTAGGATCTAAAATAAAAGCAAATGAATATAATAAAGGAATTGGAAACTAAGATTTCAAAAATACTTCTTGTATACGTGTTATAATTGGTTCAAATATAGGGTCACATCTTACCTTACAAAACATTTCAGCAATAAAAAAAATATGACGTAAAATAATTGGAGAAGTAGGATAATAAATACCAGATAATGTAATAGTAACTTCATGAAAAACGTCTAAAAATTGTACAAATTTTTCACAAATAAACCAATCTTCATCTTTCAATACTAATGAACCTATTTTTGAATTGTAAAACATAGTAATTGAAATTTTATATGATAATACATTTTTCAACATTAAAGAAGTGGAATTCCACCTTACAGGCATGTCAACTTGGAATTTTCTTGGTTTTAATCTTTGAGCTATGCAATATTTTTTAAATTCAGCAATACGTGGATTAGAAGCATGAATACAAGCAATAGTAGATCGAATATTTTCAATATGTACACTTATAATATCCATACCTGATTTAACGATAAGGTTGATGATGTGACATGCACAACGTTGATGCAGTAAGAATCCTCCAGTGTATGAAGTTACCAAATTGCTAAGTAATTTTATAGCCTTTGTATTTGCGGTAGCATTATCTAAAGTGATAGAGATAATGCGATTCGCTATGCCATATTCTTCAATAACATTTAAAATTCTATCTCTAATAATTTTAGCAGTATGTTTATTATCAACGACTCGAAAACCAATTATTCTTTTTTGCATTATCCATCTAGAATCTAAATAATGTGCAATTACACTTAAATAATCTTGTTTAGAATTAGCACCACAAATATCAGATGTTAATGCAATACAAAAGTTTAATAAAGTTAATTCAGATATTAAATCTTTATGCATATTTTCATAAACTTTAATCAAATCATTCTTAGTGGTATTTCTAGAAACTCTTTTAAAGTTTGGATAATAAGATCTTCTTATATGATCTTCATAGCTATTACAATCACCAAAACCTAATGGTAAATCTTTTATAGCAATTAAACGTGCTAGAGATTCCCTAGCTACTAAAGGATCATAGTTTCAAGAACTTAGCGAACCATCCTTGTTGAGTTGAAGAGTTGATTGAGTGGGCTCCTTGTCTTTTTTGTATTTTTTGACACATGCTGATCTATGTCTATTCAAATGAGCGGTCCTGCTAGATGGTTTAGCAGTTAATAATTTCTTACAATATTTACATCTTGCCATTTTTGTCTTCTTACCATCAGCCTCATCTTTGAATTCTTGATCGAAATGGTGCCATATATTGGAAGTTGTCCTTGCACGTTTGGAAGTCGTGCTTGCACTCGGCGAACAACTATCTTGAAATTGTGAACAACTTCCACTAGCATTTGGATTAGTTTGTATTTCAGGGACTTGGTCACCCTCTTCAGCTATGCGAATTTGGTCGTTATCCAATTCCAAATCAATAGGGATATTTTTTGATATATCCATATCCTATATTAAAAATATAGATATTAAAATTATACACAACTATAAATAAAAATCGAAATTACAAATATAGATATTTTACCAATTTAATTGTAAACAACAACAAATTACAAATAAATTGAAATTTATTGTAAACTACTACAAATTAATTGAAATTCAAAATTTAATATTGTAATAAACTTTCTAGTTTCTACTAACTTTATTGTAAACAACTATAAATTACAAATTAATTGAAAATATATTTAATAAATTTTCTACTACTAACTTAATTGTAAACTACTAAAAATTAAAAATTCATTGAAATTTAAAATATAACATTCTAATAAATTTTCTACAAACTACAAACTAATGAATTACTATCTTAATTGTAAAAAATTACAATTGAATTTAAATTAAAAACAAAGTCTCGTAGAACTACTAAGTTACTAACTACTTAACTAGAAACTATAAAATACTAACTATTATACTAGTAATAATAGTAAACAACTAAATATACTATAAATTAAATAAATTAAAAGATAATTATGATAAATAAATTAAATCGTACCTTCAATTAAACTTTATGAGTTGTGGAGTGTTTGGACTTTGGAGACTATAAAATATAATTACTAATAATTAGTAAATAGTAATTAGATAAGAGAGAAAAAGATAAAATTGAGAATATAATTAGAGATTTAGGGAGAAAGAATGAGAAAATAAAAGAGTATTTGAAAATTGTAAGTGTAAAAAAAGAGTGAAGAGTGTAAGGTATTTATAGTGTAAGAATTTTTTTTTTTAATTTTAAAAAATAGTTTAAACTAAAAAAAAAATGATATAAATCTAGCGGTAACATTTATTACTGTTGGAGAGATTTTGAGAAAGGCCCAAACGAGTTCTTGGCCCTTTACAATTTTTTTTTTAAATTTAAGGGCCCAGATTCATCTGGGCCCAAAAAAAAAAACGGGCCGGTTTGCGGGCCACTTTAAAGGGTCGTAGGCCGGCCCAAATTGCCAGGACTACTCATCAATAAATAAAAAGTGTTTTTTTTTTAATATTTTTAAAAATGGTTTTTTTCTAATTAAAATCCAAAATTGTTTAAACAATTTCAAAATTCGAGATTTGTTAATTTTTTTGAAAATTATCATAAATAATCAAATTTTCTCAAAACACTTATTATCCCGAGGCTTCAACATAACTCAGGCCACATGGCTCAATATCACCTTTTCCTCTTGAGTGTGGCCCCCATTTAAATTTTGGTCTGACTAGTTATTTGACCATTTTTTGATCAAAGTATATGACTAATTTTAAAAGTTTATAGCTAAATGTCTAACTCACTTGATGATAGAAATAGAAATACAATATATTCCACGACTTAAGCTTTAAAAAAATGGATATTTAGTTATAACTTTTAAAACATGGACATCTATTTAAACTAATTTAAAAAATTAGTCATACACCTGATTTTCTTTTAAATTAATTTTTTTAGAAAAGGTCATTCTCTAATAAAAAAAAAAAGACAATTTGGTCGTAAGAATCACAACCCGGGGATGAATAATATTGCTCATTTGTAAATTATATGGAGAAAAATATAGGACCTTTTAGCCAAATGGCTGGATTTTGGATAATAGTTTACAAAATAGCTGTTTTTCAAACTTTGTTAAAAAGTGGCTAAATTTTGAAAATTATTTAAAAAATGGTCGTTTGTCATATTTAGTATATCAAAATATACTGATTTATTTTTTGAAAATTAATTTATTTTTTGAAAAACTTCTTTACTTTATAAAAATAGATCAAATAACAGAGGTCATTTATCAAAATAAAATTATAAAAGGTCATTTATTAAATAAGTGTAAAAAATGGTCAATTTTTAAATTGATTATAAATAAAGGGCCATTTCTTATAATAAATACTCAGAAATGAAACTGGAGTTAGATTCACGGGCTAGAGTTAGTCACAACAATCAAATACCCAGGCCCGTAGTGCAAAAATGGATAGTTTGTGTGGATACAAAAGCGGCAGGACCTTTAAGTGGCCGACTACCACTTTTGAAGATACTAAATCCAAGAGAGTATTTATAGGAAATGGCCTTTTTTAAGATCAATTCGAAAAATGCCGTTTTTTATACTTAAATGATTATTTTATAATTTTATTTTGACAAATGGCTGTTTTTTTAGTTGATCTACTTTTTATGAAGTAAATCAATTTTTTTAAAAACAAATAAGTTTTCAAAAAATAAATCAATACATTTGATACACTAGTATACACTAAATATGAAAAAGGATCATTTTCTTTTAATAGTTTTTAATATTTGGTCATTGTTTAATAGTATTTGAAAAAAGACCATTTTGTAAACTATGATCCAAGATTCGGTTACAAAAAACCTATCCAATTTTTTTTTTTTTTTTTTTTTTTTTTTTTTTTTTTTTTTTAAAATTTTTTTTTTTTTTTTTTTTTTTTTTTTTTTTTTTTTTTTTTTTTTTTTTTTTTTTTTAACTTTGTTGGATCCCTTCAGGCTCTACCTGAACTCAAAGCGTGGCATTGCATGCATTAGGTTGATTAGCAACGACCAGTGACAAAGCTAGAAAAAATTTTAAGGAGGTAAAATTTAATGTTAATTCTTTTTTGCATTTCTAGTGCTTTTTATATATTTTTTTTCTTCAAATTGACTTATAATTGAGTTATATAATTTAGAATTGATAATCTGAAGGTGACTATTTTGAAACATACATAGTCAATATGAATATGATTTAAAAGATATTTTAAACTGAGATCTGAAGAAAAATTATTCATCAAAGGGTGAAGAAAATTAATTATTTAACAATAATAGAAGTAAAATTTAAAAATCATAAAATTCAATGGGGCAAACAAGGGACATTATTGAATCTTTTAATGAAATATGTGAGTAAATTTCTCATTATTAAAATTTAGGGGGCAAAAAAAAAGGTATAATTGAAGATTGTTATAAATATTTGGGTAAAAATGAAAATTTCAAAAAGTTGAGGGGGGTGCATATGCCCCCCTAGGCCCAAGCTAGCTCCGTCTTTGGCGACGACTTTTCGAGTGGACAGTCGCGACTTGGGTTGTTCCTGGGGCGGCCACGGCTTTCACATTTGTTTAGGACTGATACTCATCATCTTTGTTTGAAAGTTTGGGACTTGAAATATATTACTGCTAATGCTAATGCTAATGGTGTGCCCTCTTTTTCGTTGCATGGTGCACAACCGTAGTCTTTATCAGTACAACATGGAGACAAAGAAGCGAGTGAAGGTTGCCGAATTTCATTCAGACGAGATGTCCGAATTGCGTATCTTCCATTTTGTTCATCAAGCGTGGGCGACTACACTAATTTAGAGCCTTTTTTTTTTTTTTAAACAGTTATTGAACGATCATATGTGTTCAATAGTTTCTATTTTTTTTTTCTTTCATCAGTCATTGACCCGAACCGTCTAGGCGTGCGCTGGCAACAATCAATGCTGATAATATATACACGTGCCATTGAGCACCACGCCCACCTTGACTTACCTTGGTGCCTCCTGCCACTAAATCATGTGTCATGGTAATATGCACCTTGTTAGGGTCTAACAGAGTAGATTTAAGGCTAGTCATAATGTAGTCACACACTTTCCATGCCTACATAATTTGTGGGGAAAAAAAAATATAATACTCACCATCTATAGCCAGAATTTTGGTTTAATAGAAATCACTTGATTTTTTCCATCTGGAAGATAATATTTATGAATGATAATTGTCCTGAATCTGATTTCTGTTTATCTGTAAAGTATGGGGGTGACTTTATTGATGTTGATGAGTTCTGAGATTTTTTTTTTCACTTACTAATTTCTTGTTCTCTTGTTCTTTTACTTGAATTGAATTGAATTAATTAATTAGCGTTTGTTTTGTTCCTATGGGTTGTCAGATATGTATCTTGCTTAACTGTTTAGCCTAATCGGAAATGCTCTAGTTGATCGATTCTAGATCTTTGATGGAATGAGTCTTTCTGATATCTAAATTTGGCTACATAATTTAACCAAAAGGGTCATCTTGGCTCTTTAGAAATATTATTGTAGTGAATATTCAAGAAGTTTCATAATCTAGTGCTACCTTGGTATATTTTATCAGAGAACTACCTTTGGAACACTCGAAATTTGATTTTTTTTTTTTTTTCTGTAATTTTCTTGAAACAGCAGCTTTTATTTGATGTCTTTAATCATGTTATGAGTTTTTCCTTTACAGTTATGGATCTCTTTTCAGCAATAATCAAACCTGGTAATAAAGATTAGTATATAGGCATTTGTAGGAAAAACAAAAACAGTGGTCAACACTCTTTATGTCGAGCTTGCTCCATCAGGTATGACTTCGGAGACACTTCATAAACCAAACTGTTCGAAGAGGAGTTTTAAAAGCTTATCTTAACAACATACCAAAAGAAAGCTTGAAAATAGATTTGCAAATAAGAAAATTGTTTTATGGAATGAAAAATATGAAAGATTATTCCAAACCTGTTCACTTGATGCACGATTAAAATGATTAGTTAACATTAAATGAAATACCACAATCTGTCATTCGGGCTTTTCTTGTTTGCAGCGTACATGAAGATGCCTCCATAAAGTAGTGGTTGCTGCCTCTATTAGTACAAAATAAATGGCCAAAGTCATATAAGGACTAGCCTCGTCTTTTTTGTCCGTCAGGCCAAATTCACGTAGGGACTAACTTTATCTTCTTATCATGAGTTCTGAGCCATTCCATGCATAGAAAGATGCATTCAGTATCAATTTGGTGATTGAACAAGAAAATAGTGCTACAGACTGCCTCTTCACCGTTGTCATGGTCTCGTGGACTGTGTCTCTTTACCCTACATCATCACACACACACGCCTTTATCTAGCAACAGAAACACCTATGAGACTTTGGTGATGAAAAGTCCTGGGGGAACTTGTCTTTCTCCACATGCCAGTAAGATGATAATGTCGATGTTGTTAACAGAATAAAAAAATCAAAGAAGTCATGTTGCCATTCAGCAGGTTATAGGTAAATTAGGCTTGGTTTTTCGTAAAATGATCAGAAAAGTAATGGAAATTTGAACTTTCTTGAAAACTATTGTATTGGTAACCTCATATTACCATATAGCAGGTTAGGTTACCTGCAGTAACCTTGCTTTAAGTGGCCATTTTGACATGCCCGCTAATAATTGGTAGATGACTACTTGTAACCAAGTGGCTTCAAGTGAGATGGTGAGTTACTACTGATAAGTTACTACTCGTAACCTAGCAGCTTTGAGTGACCAGTTTCGATATGCTTGAGCCGAGTTTTTCTCCTTGCAGATTACTTTCACCATTGTCGTGTCTATATTTCGGCCGATGTTCTTTGTTCATTGCCTAAATTGGGACACCAGTCTCGAAACCATGATCTCTGCCTAGAACCCTTCGGCGAGATCAAGCAGTGCAGCATTGCTTTGTACAAGCAGCCCGGGAAGGCTAAGAGGGTAAGGACTCGTTTTGTTCAAGACACGATAGACTGTTGTTAAGGCCTTGAAGAATCTCCATAAGAATATCAAGTTGCTTCGTGTGAGCATATCCCCTTGAGCCTCGAAAGATCTACGCTAGCAACATTCAGGCATGTACTAATTCCAAGAGACAGACGGCTTTCTTCTCTACGTCTGAGGATATTGAAACCAGTCTGATTGGGTTCGATATGCATACAAAGGGTTTTTTCTCTCATTGTGTATATGTCGTATAGGACCGTTGTACTTTTCTAAGGTCTAAAAGGGAAATAGACTGTATTTTAAACTCCTTTTTTTTTCTACCGTATTCTTCTGGTCTCCTGTCTTTTATACTACATAATGGGAAACCTTTTCTTAGCTACACAATATCTACAGATAACTTCCACTTGAAGTAGCATGGTAATTCCCACAAGAAGTGATTCAAAAACTGTCATATTTGTTGGCCTTAAAAAATTTGGAATTTTAAATTATTGATTTTAGCATTGATATTTGTCTGTCTAACATCAATCAAACCATTTCCCTCGCAAAAAAGGAGAAAAATTCAAAACAAAAAAAGACACTCACATTGGATCATCTGGTAATCAGGCCTTTGATTCTGTACCCAAACTTTTTGTTCCTGATTCTTTACGTGGTGTACCCTAAAAAAAATTTGAAAAGAAAATAGAGGGTTTTCTTTGAAAGCTCCTTGAAGATAGGACACATAGACACCCTGTTTCATCTTTTTGAGGCAACGACCACAAAAATAGATGGATCAAAAGGAGCATACGAGTGCTCCCACTCTAGATAATACCACACTGCTTGCTAAATAGTCTCACTAGATCTCATCCCACCCGCATTGAAATACGTGATACGCAGGTGATTTTCTACTTGCCTCTCGATCACCACCGTTCAATATCCGTGGGTCCAAGACTCAGCCTTTGTCATCCACTTGGGCTCACTTCACTAATTCCACACCACATCTCTTCCGAGTCCCCAACGGCAATTTTTCTTTATGACTTTTTGGGTCTGAAGAACTGAACCCACAAAACAATTATTATTATTATTATTATTTTTACCCCTTTCTGCTGAATAAACTATCTACTCTAAAGTTTCAAACGAAAAAAAAAAAGAAAAAAAATCTAATCTATAGCAATTTGCAAAGGCATGAACAGGATTCTCTGACTCAGCTTTCAAAATATTTAAATATTTATTTTATACGTATATGAATTATTAATTACACATATATCTGTTCAGGTTAGGCAGTAGAAATTATTTAATTTTGGGAACAATTCCCACCATCTTAGAAAGAATTACCAAAATTGGCTTTCTTTTTCCTGGTGAGTGAACAAGTGTGAGTCGACTTTCAAGAAAAAAAAGAACAAGTGAGAGCAGTGGGTAGACTCTACTACTCCCTCTAGGCTGACACCAGGGAGTACATGGCTGCGTTCGCTCATATGGAATGAGGGTAGAGAAAATTAAGCAAAGAAATAAATAAATAAAGAAGAAAAACTATCAGTAACGAGGGTAAAGCTTACTATCACTATTAACGGTATTAGCCAAACAAAACCTAAATTGTAGCAAGAAAAAAAAAAGAGAAAAAGAAAAAGAAGAAAGGAGAGTGATGAAACAAGAGAAAAATGATTATAAATTCTTGAAGCAGCCCTGGCGGGATAGTTCGCCAGACAGAAAGAAAACAAGCTCTACAACTTTATACGACACAGAGGCAAGGAACTGTGGTACCTATGATATATCAAACACTTTCGTTTCTGCTAATTTACTTATCATTTTCAAATTTTAATCGATCCCAACTACAAGAATTAGCAAATTTTGCATTTGGGACTTGATAGATTTGGTCACACAATAATTTTGATGCTAAAGCTCATATTATATAGAGAAGAAAAATGCAGAGGAAAAAACTATTAAATGGAATTGAAAGCAAAACAAGCCTCATTGTCCCTTTCAATTGGCACAAGAAAAGAGAAGAAAATCTTAACAATGCTTTACATGAGGATCAATCCCAGATCCTAGATAACAGAAAAAGAATTGTGATCTCTTAGCATATGAATTATTAAAACATTAACACAAATTAACATTTAATATCAACTTTGCCAAAAAAAAAAAAAATAAAGGGGCCATTTGTAGCCTAATTCAATTCGCCGTGTAAAAAAAGAAAAAAAAACAGCAAAAAAAAAATCTAATGCGAAATAATATATCATCTCATACCGCTAGAGATAGTCCTATACATAACAGAGCAAGGCCCAAGCTACGGCAACCATTAATGGAGGCTTCCGATCGGATTTCCTCGCGAAAACCCGGCGGCGACGAGAGATGCGATGGAGGGCCATCGAATCCAGGCGAAAATTCCGGCGAGAGAGCGATATCCGGTGGCTGAGCACTGTCCACGAAAGGGGCTCCGGGCTTGGCTGTCATTATTGGGTTCTTCCCAAAAATCTCTCTGGGCAACAAAACCTCCGAGACCCCAAAAATGGCCACTGGGTTCTGATCGAACACCGTCTGGGTCACCGACGCCTGAACGATCCCTGTATCGATCGCCACCGAGCCTTTCACCCTCGAAATGTTGAGCGTGAACCTCCCGGCGCCCATGTCCTCCGTCGCCAATGTGGGCTGAACCGGGTTCACGATCGATTCCAGAGAGCCCAAAGGGTAGTAAGAATGGAGGACATGGAATTTCAGGACCACCGCCTTCTTGTCCGCCGGTAGCGACTGGAGCCGCACGTTTGCCGGGAGATCGGCGAAGGCGGTGTCGACGGGGACGAAGAGGGTTATCCCGGCGCCGCCCTCGTCGGCCTCGAACTCCTCGACGACGCCGGAGGCCGAGAGCATGGAGGCGGCGACGTTGAAGTTGTGGCCGTCGATCAGGGTCTTGGTGATGTTCAGCCTCAGCAGCGGCCTAGTCTCCGACGCCATGAGATCGAAGCCGTACGGGACCAGGAGGGAGTTGACGGTGAAGACGCTCACATTGTACGGAAGGGTCTTGATGAGGTTGAGGACGGTGGCGTTCGACGGCGAGTAGGGCGCCGGGGATCGGACGGAGACGGCCCCGGTGGACGGATCGCGGGTGATGTTGACGGAGCCGAAGTTGTTGGTGGCGCGTCCGGTGGTCTGGAGGAGCGTGGTGACGAGCTTCCCGGAGGAGGGGATCCGGCGGAGGTCGGAGACGGAGAGGTACTCGAGGAGGACGTGGTAGCGGAGGACGTCGGCACGTCTGGAGGAGGAGAGGCGACGCGTGAGGTCGGACGAGGCGGAGAGGTAAGTGTTCGGGACGGCGAGGAGGGTGAGAGAGGAGCGGCGGGAGAGGTCGGCGGGGAGTGAGGCGGAGGAGGAGAGGAGGGAGGTGAAGTCGGAGAGGTCAGGGAAGGAGGAGAGGAGGTCGGTGATGTTGAGGGCCAGAGCGGTGGGAGTGGTGGTAATGGAGGAGGAGAGGAGTAAAAAGACAAGAATGGACATCGTAGGGGCAAAATGGGAAATGGGTAACTCGTCGTTCGCCATTTTAAGATGGATTCTCTTTGGATTTGAGGGGTGTTTCTCTCCCTAAGGAAGAGAGCGTGTGGCGGTGTGTCTTTCTGAAAAAGATTTAGCCAGACGTGGTGAGCGAGCCAGCGAGTTGGCGAGTCCGGTCTACGTTGATGATGATGATGGAGAATAATGAGGAGGATGAAATTAGTAATGTGCGGGTGTGGAGTGGAGTGGAGTGGAGTGGAACAAAGGGCCAGTACCTTAGAGTGAAAATCTTTTTGTGGGGAATTTCGAGTGGGGCCCACCTCCGGTGGACGATTTGAAACGAGTGAACTCGCCGAGTTGGTCTTTCCTTAAACGACAACAACAATGGAGTTTCGGCACAAATATATGATAAGTGGAACTGAACATAACAGGTGTTTAGAGTTTAAACAAACTCAAAGTCAGAAAGTGGGACTGACCACGCCCAGCCGGTCTTCTATAAATTAAGCCTATAAATGGAAACTCAAATTAGTGCCAACAACATAATCTAAAATTGAACTAAACAATTTTTTCTAGGTACATCCTAAAATTTAGACTCTACAAAATAAAAATATTTTTGAAAATTAGTACCTTAAGTTAATTTTTTGAATAATTTTAACTGATAAAATACAATAATATCCAAGAATAATAAAGTTTAATCTAGTTTTAATAGATAATATTATTATATTTTGGTTGTTAAAATTGGTTATAAAATTTATCTAAGTATTAATTTTTCATAAATTCTTAATTTTAGAATATTATTTTATAAAATCTAAATTTTAAAATTTAAATTATAAAACATGGGTATTTTTTTTGCAATTCAGACTTATACCAATGTCAATTAGCCTTAATATTAATGTATAATAATTGACATGTGGCAACTACATGAATTTTGCCAATAAAGAGGGATCAGAATTTCATTAATTATATTGAATTTCCTAGCTGCCACCTGCCACTTATCAAAATCAAGATCATTTGTAAAGTTTATTACATAAAATGAACGCAATGATTTATTTGTTTATTTATTATTATTATTATTATTTCTTTTCAAACGATAGGGTACGTGCGAACCTGGCCTAGTCCAATTCCAAGGGGTAGAAATGTTCTATTTTTATTCGATTTTTTCGGTTCTTCCATTTATTGGGGATCTGTTGACGGATCAAGGGTTTTTGCAACAACCATAAAGTGGTCCTTAGCGTGCACATAAAGCCCAAATTTGTAGAGTTAGTGGGCCAAGAATGTTGATCCCTTTTTCTAATAGAAAAGGGAAAAAAAAAAGGAAAAATGAAAACAAAGACATAAATAGGACTAATTAGGTCTTTTTAGGATGTATAAGTCTTTTTAGGAGTAAAAAATAGGCCATAACAGTTAAAACTGAAAATGCCCCTAACCCGCCTCCAAATAAGAGCTGACACGATTCTACTTAGATTTAATATATTCTCGTAAAACTCATTTTTTTCTCTTCTCTCACTATTTTTTATGTTTGACTTTTTATTTTTTTGAAAAAAAAAACTCTCAAATCTGAATTCAAAACCATCCAGAATAGCTTTAAGCTCAATATCTTCTCTGCATGTCTCTTTATTTTCTTCGTATTCTTTTCTCAAGGAATTTTGAAGTACTTATAATGGCTAAAACTAATTCAACCGAAGGTAAAAAATCATCTTATGTGAAAACTCTAGTGCTGACATCATCGGGGAAGGAAGAGAAATATGCTATCAAAGTTGCAAGCAAAAACTCTAGTACCGAAGCCTTATATCTCAGATGAAAATCCAATCGATTTGATGGGGAAAAAAACAATATTGATTTAGTGGAGGAAGAAAATGTTGGTTTTATATTTTAATGACAAAATCATTTTTCTTTCTTTTTTTTTTTTGAGATTGTGTGTTAAGAAAAAAAATTATCTTAACTTCAACAACTAATTTAATTTCTAATTTTAGTGAAAGTTTATCTTTTTTTGGGGATTTTGTTAGTAGTACGGTTGCTGGATTGGTATGGGCATTTGTTATTATTCATTAATGTGCAGATTTTGATTTGTATTGATTTTGTTAATGGTGATTATGGACTGAATTTGTGCTGAGTAATACTTAATTAATTTTTGTCTTGAGTAGCGGTCGAGAAGATCTTGACTCGAGCCAAGTAATTCTTAACCCTAGTCAAGATATTTTTGTCTTAAGTCAAGATCTTCTTGAACCTAACTAAGATCTTTTTTTACTCTAGTCAAAATGTTTGCCCCATTTTCTTGATGTGGTTAGTACATTTAATGTTGTTCAGAATATTACAAAGGCGTACAACTATTTTCAGCCCACCTATGTAAGAATAATCCTAAATGGACTAACAGGTTAGTAAATGATTATATTAAATCGTTTCTTTTTTCTTAATTTGGGTCAAGTGCTCATTGACTTAATGATCACTTGACCCAGAGTCAAGTATCACTTGACCCCTGGGTTAAAGATCACTTGACATAGTTCTTCTTGTGTCAAGTCTCACTCGGTCTTCCTTGACCCTAGGTCAAGTCTAGCGTGACTCTTACTTGATGTTTTTATTTGATTTTACTTGATGTTTTGTTATTTTTCAACATGAACTGTGCTATGTTTGTCATTGAGTATAGTGAGTTTTTGATATCTGACAAACCAGTAGCTAATGTCACTACAAAGATGATAGAATACTTCCGTCATAAGTTTCATACGAGTTGTATTATCGTGGATTGCAAAATTATAAGGACTATACCGAAATTGACCGATAAAAATGACCCAATTTAGGGAAGAAAAGACAATGTTTTATTTTGGTTGTAGTTTAGAAAATTTTTTTTGGTTGTGATTTCTATAATTGTTGAATAATATCTAGTTTTTACTTATATTTTTTGGTATATTTGATGACTATTATTTTTCTAAAACTTATCTATTTAGTAGATATTTCAGTGAAATTCAACAGATTTGATAAAAGCCTTATTTATTACTCTAAGTCAAGAAAAAC
Organism: Parasponia andersonii; assembly: GCA_002914805.1. Taxonomy (NCBI): domain Eukaryota; kingdom Viridiplantae; phylum Streptophyta; class Magnoliopsida; order Rosales; family Cannabaceae; genus Trema; species Trema andersonii. The sequence continues at coordinate 112,673 of JXTB01000556.1, read as the reverse complement.
TTGACTAAACTTGACTCTATATCAGGGGTATCTTGACTGTAGGTCAAGAATATCTTGACTTCAAGTCAAGTATTATTTAACCTAAGCTCAAGAACTTCTTGAATTAATAAGCACATAAAATTATATTTAGTTTTTAGATTAAAGAGTTTATGACCCTAGTCAAGAAAATCTTGGCATGAGAGTCAAATCATAATATTATGACCGAACTCATTCACAACATTCTGTCATTATTGAAGCTTCTTAAATGTTGCAGCAGACACAGTCGAATCATTTTAACTCGCGTCGTAATAATAACAATTAAAGACTACCCTTATCACCAGTAAGAGGTAATAATGCTCAACTTCTTCCTAAAATCAATGTTCATAATTTTAGGGTCGTATTAGATGTATTTGCAGGGTAGGATAATGAGCTAGTTGTTGGATATCATCAATTGCTGTTTAACGAAGATGTTCGAATTGCTGCTCTTCCTGTTGAATTCAAGCTCCCAACAATAAACACCTTCGATGGAAAGACTGATCCTCAAGATCATATGGATCACTTTAACAACCTAATTGAGCTTCATTGGGATGATGATCTCGCACAATACGAGTGCTTCATTGTGACTTTTACTGGTGCTTCGAATATGTAGTTCGAAGGACTTAAGTTGGTTTGATCTCGTCATGGCAACAATTTTAGACTGCATTCTTGAGACAATTTTAGGCTGTGAAGAGCTTTACTATTCCTTTAATTAGTATGTCTATTATTCGACACAGACACAAAGAAATTCTATGATCGTACCTGAATCGCTTTACTTAGGAGTTGGCAAATGTCAGTTATGACCAAGATAATGAGGTCTACACCTTGATAATGTTTGGGGTGTGACTAGAAACAAAAGTTTAAGAGGACTTGTTGGAGCGGGAAGGATTAGTCGTCATTCGAGAGTTAAGTCTTCTCTAGAGAATTTTCACAAAACTAAAAGAGAGGATAAAGATAAGACCAAATATGCGACAACATGTAGAAACAACAATAATAAGAAGTCTAAAAGGAAGAAGAACAAGCAAATTTTTGAGAAGCAGCTCGAGCCAAAGAAAAAAGAAATTCCGAGAGCCTCATTACGATTCAACAACTACACCAAGCTAAATGCACCCATTAATCACATTTATCCAATTACTAATTAGCAGAAGTAGTTTCGGAGACTAGAGCTAATAAAGCGAGACAGGGCAAAGTGTGATCCTAACAAGTTTTATCAATATTACAATAATAGTGGGCATAAAACTAATAACTACTACGCCCTAAAAGATGAGATTGAGAGCCATTAAAAAAAGGGTGACTTTGACAATATGTTAACAGAAGACGTGATGGTGTGGCAGAGAAGAAAATCTGCAATGATCTTCTGATATCTAGCTTGAAGTGCAAACAATCTTTGGTGGCCTATATATTGGAAGAAGTTCGAGAAGAACGCAGGATAGATTTGTGTGAAAAACTCAACATCAACCATTGAGTAACGTAATACATCTTAAGCAGCACCTGTAGGAGTTTCAAAGAATGCCATATATGGATATAACTTCCACAGAGCAAGATACGAGGGAAGTCTATTACTAGTATTATGACGCATTTGTTATTAAGATTACTTGTGACAACACACAATTGTGGCATGTATTAGTCGATAATAGAAATGCTGTTGATATCCTATACTATGATGTATACAAGAGGATGTGGATGAGTGACAATAACCTGAAGACCGCAGTGTCCCCACTCTACAGTTTCACAAGAGATAGTATAATGTCAAAAGGTATGATCGAATTTATAGTGAGTGTTGAGACTTATCCTAGAGTCTCAATAGTGATGACACAATTTCTAGTAGCAGATAATGTCCATCTACTTTTAACGTTGTGTTAGTGCGACCAACTGTGGGAGCTACATACTATCACCTCAATTTATCATTTCACCATGAAGTTCCTAACTCAACATGGAGTAGGCGAAGTGCGAGAGACATCTAGTATGATGCACGATTTTATTACAACTACTCCCTGAAGTTTGCCACATGAGAGGTAACACCTCGCAACATGAAAGTCCAGCATTAAAAAGAAGCATCAGTATAAGCGTCAATCGAAGACCTTGATACATGAGAGATCAATGAAGGGGACAAAACTAGACCAATTGAGGAGTTGAAAGATTTGCCAATCGATAAAAAGAGTCTTTGAAGGTGTTTAAAATTAGAATGAAAATTCAAGAGCTTGTTCGAGCTACATTGATTACATTTCAAAAGGAAATTTTGGATATCTTCGTGTGGCAACACTCAGATATATTAGGGATTGATCTGAATGTCACATGCCATCATTTCAATATCGATACAACAAAAAAGTGAGTGTGACAAATGAGAAGGGCGATAGATCCAGAATGTTACGTTGCATTGACAGAAAATATAGAGAAACTGCTTGAGATCAGCTTTATCAGAGAATCTTTCTATCCGAACTGGCTTGCAAACCCAATTTTAGTGAAAAAGTCTAATGGAAAGTAAAGAACATATATAGACTTTACAAATCTTTATAAAGCATGCCCGAAGGACAATTTTCTACTCTCAAGAATTAACCAACTTGTAAATGCAACGTTAAGACACGAATTACTGAGCTTTATAGACACATATTCCGGCTATCACCGAATTACAATATACCATTTTGACAAAGAACACACCTCGTTCATTATAGATCGAGGGCTGTATTGTTATAAAAAGATGCTATTTGGACTCATTAATGCAGGAGCAACTTACCAACATCTTATCAATATAATGTTTGCAAAGTAAATTAGTAAGACAATAGAAGTTTATATAGATGACATGTTAGTGAAGTCAAAAGATACTGTGGATCACATCGCACACCTTGATGAGATGTTCAAAATTCTTCAGAAGTATCAAATAAAGTTAAACCCCCAAAAATATATGTTTGGTGTAGGATCGATGAAGTCTTTCAGATTCATGATTAGTCTAAAGGATTGAGGTTAATCTGTAGAAGATCCAGGCATTAATCGATATGTAGTCTCCTTACAAGTCTAAAGATGTATAAAATTTAGTGGGACTGATGGCCATATTAAGTTGAATTGTATCAAATTACAAATGTTAACTATTCTTTGAGGTATTGAAGGGTACGAAAGGATTTGAGTAGACTAAGAAGCACGAGAAGGCGTTCTAAGATTTGAAGAACTGCTTGATTCTCCTCCACTACTATCAAAGCCAAAACTCAGAAAGAAGCTATTTATACACCTCGCAGTTTCAAAATATGTGATGAGTGCTGCATTGCTCTATGAAGAGGAAAGTATACAGTAACCAGTATACTATATGAGCAAAAGATTACTAGATACAAAAACTAGATATCTGGAGATGGAGAAGTTAGTGTTAGCACCTATCACTACATTTTGAAAGCTTCGCCCTTATTTCCATGCATATTCTATCGAAATTTTCACAGACTTTCCTTCTAAATAGATCCTGAAGAAGCCCAAAACGTTAGGTCGATTACTTAAGTGGGCTCTTAGGTTGAGCTAATTTGACATCAATTTCTGATTACACACTGCAGTTAAAGGTCAAGTTCTCATAGATTTTGTCGCAAAGTTTACTTATGATCAATCTTCCTACATAAGTGATCAAAAAACCTATTTTAGATTCATCAAAGTCATGGAAGCTTTATGAGGATGGATTATTAAATAAAAACGGAGAAGGTGCAGGCTTGACATTAATTGGTCCAGAGGGACATAATATTCATTGCGTACTTTGCTATAGATTTTCAACATCGAATAATAAAGCGATATATGAGGCACTAATTGCTAGACTTAAGCTTGTACAATAGATAAAGGTAGAGATGATCCAGATATTCAGTGATTCCCAATTAATATTTTACCAGGTAATTGGTGATTACCAAGTAAGAGGAGGGAAAATCTGACCTATCTATAAGAAGTACAATGCCTATTCTTAATATCTATTGCAAATAGTATTCAGCTACTACCTCGTAGCAAAAATAGCCAAGCAGATACCTTAGCTAAATTGGCATCGATGAAGAATATAGGGTTACTGAAGTTGATAATGACCATTGACATGCTCATGTGAGTGAAAAAAATTTGTTGGTCGATGAGGGACGCCTCTATAGTTGAGAATATACGCACCTTATGGTTGAAATCTATCTCCACTCGATCATTGAGTTCTCTATATTCAAGCTCCATCATATTCAAACTTTGTCATATTCAAGTTCCTCAAGTACGAGCTCTCCATACTATATGAATTTTAATCGCTACTATCAGTAATTCTTCTCAAGTTTCTTCATCCCATATCAACTATTATGTGACTACTAGCTCATAAGGCATCTTTAAATACCTCGATGACTCCAGCAATAAAAATTAATGCATTTTCTTCATGCAATCTATATTCATTCTTATGCACTGTCTACTTATAGTTTTATGGTAGTTATTATAAAATTATAAATACTATAAAACTTGAGGATTAGTAGGATTAGACTAAAAATCTCATGTCTATTTCCTAAGGGTCTAACATAATAACCATTTAGAGGAGTTGAATTTTTCAAACTTAATTTTGAAAATTCTAAGACCTCAGGGTTTTCCTCCATGCTTCATGTCTCAGTATATCGTACTATGCGACGTCTCTCTATGAACTTCGAAGTAACTAAATATAACATTCATAGTTTGATATGATACAATGCTAAAATATTACTTAATATGGAACTTTTGAAAAATAAATATTGAGTTTGCATCACTCACGTTCGTTATTTTTCAGAGTGACCTAACTTATCCTACTTAAACTTTTATTAAATTGAGAGGATTCGAATTATAAGAGCGTAAAGATCGATCTAACTTATTTATAAGTAATCGACATAACATGGAATTCTGAATCTTTAGAATAACCTAAAAATTCCTACAAGTTATTTCTTATAGAATATTTTCAAACTTGGAACCTCAAATTAATATACGAGGTGGCTTAACGATTCTTATGATTCACATCCAATAGAATAACAAGCTAAGGATTTATCCTATGGAGAAAACAACTTGATTCTTATTTTATGAAGCAAAATATCTTAAGAAAATGTGAGCTCAGCCAAAAGCATAAGACCTAAGGTTCAAGCATTTCTTACATTTTTGTTTACTTTTAGTATTTTTTTTAGATTTTCTAATATTTTGCAGGAAAATTCAAAATATGGCGCACTTTAAAACTAATAAATAGTATAAAAAGAGTTCTTATTATTTCCTAATTCAACTACTATAAGCTACTCTTCAACGACGTATGTGCCATCAACCACATCTTCAAGGTAGCACACCTTATTTTGTTTCTTAGCGATTTTATTGACCGTCTATAGAATTTCAATATAAAAGTATCATGTCTAGATCGAGGATTTCAAAATAAGAAGTGTACTTCTACAATATGAGCATTATCTCAGATTTATGGTTAAGTACTTCTTCTTTCTCCATAAGTTTATATAGAAAATCAATGAGATCGCTTTTCAGTTGCATACTTCACTTTCATTCTTGCTATTGGAGAAATGATTTTTTTTTTAGCTTACTAAGAATTCGATCTTTATTAAACTCATAAAAGATTAACTCATCTATCTATGAGAAATAGAGAGAGAGAGAGATGTCAACAAGAGTATGGTCGCGCTACTTGAACACTACTTTAGACCAACTAATTCAATCATCGGCATCAATGAATAAGAATTGAGAGAATTTACAACGAGTTCAATTTAAGACTTGAGCAGAAACTATTGATCACAATGACATGTAGTCCACTATTTTATCGAAGAAAGATTTCAACACGTCAAGGATGCATTAAAAGTTATGGGGATGTTATTGTGTGGCTTTTCACCATCACAAATAATTAACCTGCCTAATCTCTAAAGAAGGCAACTAACTAATTGAAGAGGAGATAATTACCTATTATTGTGATCACTTGATCTCAGTATTGTATTATATTTTATTATTTAGTTTCCTATTCATAAAATTAATAAACCTAAAGCCACCCTTATCTATATAAAGGAGCCTCAATCTCATAATTTTTCATCTCACAATTATTTCACTATACACTTACTTTCTGTAATTCTCTCTTTACTCTTATCTTGAGACTTAGAGAAACTCTTGTAATTCTCTAGAAAATAATGAAGAATAGTAGACGTAAACTCATCTTTTTTGAGGTTGAATCAATATAAAATTTATATATCTTTATTTTGCTTTATTTTTCAATTTATTTCATACATAAGCCACTTCTCGTAAATCTCAAAATTTATTGTTGACAAAACCCCCGTTAACATTATGATTTTTGTTAGCCATCTCATGTTGAAACAATTTATCTTCAATTCCATCTCAAAATATAAAGTCAATTTCATCTCTCTCTGTGTGTTGTAATACCTAAATTAGAATAGTCTTCCTTCCTCTCAAAATTAGTATGATTTAACAATGGTGTTAAGTTTTAATTAGTTAGTTAAAAAAAATGGCAACTGCCAACTTAACGATAGAAAAGGACATAGATAGGACTAACTTGGGCAAAAATAATTTCTTTTGTACATTTTCTTAAAAATATTGTTTTTAAAAATATAAAAGACGTCTTGACTTATAGTCAAGAACTTCTTGATCACGAAAGTTCTTGAATAATTCATTGTTAAGAAATTCTTAACTTACAGGTCAATAAATTATCGACATCCTTAAAATTGTCATTTTTAGAAAAATATACAAAAAAATATTTTGACTTAAGTTTAGTCCTATTTATGTCATTTTTTTTCAACATACTTAGTAATATGGGGACTAAATATATTCTGTATTTTTGGACATGTTCTCTTTTTTTTTTTTTTTTTTTATTTAAGTCTAAATCATTATTTTAGCCACACGCCATAATTAGAAATAGATCAATTAAATAATCAAAAAAATTTTCCGGGATATTATCATTTTTATACCCTGCATTTTGATATTTTGTTCAAATTATACTTTCTGTTTTAGTTATTATCAATATTAACCCTTAGATTTGAAATCTGTTACAAATTTATACCCTGACACCAATTTAGAGCAGTTAATTTACCAAGCTGCCATTTAAAAAATTGAAAATAAATCATGTAAAAACTAATCCGAGAATAAGTTTATTAAATCATCTTGATAAATTAACTGCTCTAAATTAGTGTCAGGATATAAATTTGTAATAAATATGAAATCTAAGGGTCGATATTAATAATAACCAAAACAGAAGATATAAACTAAACAAAGTGTCAAAATACAGGGTATAAAAATGATAATTTCCCAAATTTTGCCTTTTAAATCAGTTTAGGGACATGAACATATGGATAGGAAAAAAATATTTGTGAGAGACATTCCTTGCAATACCACAAGGTGCTGACCACGTGCGTCTGAGACATTTTTTAGAGAAGTAAAAGGTGTGGGGTTCAATCCCTACCTTTAGCCCTCCTTTGCTAACTATTAACAGACGAATACTAGAAAAAGAAAAAAAAGAAAGAAAGACAATCATAGCAATTTTCTGGATATAATTGAGTTCGATGACACTCGCACCATCGCACGCCTATAAAACTAAAGAGGTATGCTACTTCAGGCATTATGTTGTTTTTAATTTCATAATGGTACTTATGACATGAGTCACACGGCCTCTCTTTGTGGACGGGCCATGATATCTCCGATTAATAAAATTAGTTGGATTGATATTTTGACTAGTTGAAAATAGTGAGATAATGATTGTAATAATTAAGGCAAGTTAAGTAATACTAAAAATTTTGTATTTACCGTAATCTGTGATCATTATAGGAATGCAAAAAGTATAGGGAGTGGCTAGTGCAGCTGCACTGTCTTTTTTTTTTTTTTTTAAAATTAAACTTTAATGGCTGAAAATGAAGGGAAAAAAAATAATTTTTGTTGTGCGGTCTAAAATCCTATATGTTGGTCAATACTATGAAGGGAAAAGTTGACTAAGTGAGTATCCGGTCGCATGAGTAAGTTAGTGCGACCTCTTTCGAAAGAGTTACGTGTGACCTCCACTGCATAAGTTAGTGCGACCTCTTCCGAAAGAGTAACATGCAACCTCCACTGCATAAGTTAGTGCGACCTCTTCCGAAAGAGTTACATGCGACCTCTACTGCATAAGTTAGTGTGACCTCCTCCGAACAAGTTTAGTACGACCTCCTCCGAACGAGTTAAGTGTGACCAGAATGAAAAGGAAACTAGACTAAGCTTCGTCAAACGGGTAACCTACAAAGAAAGGGAAACAAAAGTTTCCCTTTAAAGATCAACCAGTTATCTCATTTAAGTGATTACCCAGTTATATTGTTACTCAAATTGTATTGCCCGATTGTACAACTACCCATTCTCACAATTGGGAAACATTGAGCTATCCTCACCTATATAAAGAGAGTTCAATGTTTCAGTGAGGGATTTTGGACTTTTCTGATCTTGAGAGGCTGGGAGATCTTTGATCCTTTCTTGATCTTTGGGAGATTTTGGAAGAACCTTTTAAACTCTTGTTTCTTCTTTCTAGACAGCACATTGTAATTTTGAGCTCTTGTGATTCTCCAGAAAATAGTAAAAAATAGTGGACATAGGTTCATCTTTTTTGGAGCTAAACCACTATAAAATTCTTGTCTCTTTATTTGCTTTAGTTAATTAATCATTTTCACACACAAGCCACATCTTGCAATTTTCCTAAATTTATTGTTGACAAAACCTCTGTCAACTATTGGCGCTAGAAGGAGGGCTATTCCGGCAGAAAATTTTGTCCATTCTGCTTCTTTCAATAATGGCAAACACTAGAAATACCACCAGAACTAGCCAAAATCATCCCCAAAGTACCGCTGCTACACAAGCAGATCCTGTTTAGGATCAGCCTGCCGTGACTGCACCAGAAAATATTGTCCAGAGACAGGATCGCATGGAGGAAGTACTGGTGAACTTTCAGCAAATTACAAGTCAGATTAATGACTCTCTATGACGACTTGCTGAGAGACAAATGCTAACTCTACCACAGCACGAACGTTCCAGAGAATGTCCTGCTCAACAACCTGAGAGAGGAATTAAGATTCTGGAGACAGAGAACTGCGACCAACCTGAAGCCCGGCAGGAGCGTCGAGGAGATTGCATCTCTAAGGGAAAATGTAAGGTCGCAGACTTGCCTCTTGTATCTGGTATTGAAAGTTCGAGCACTGATCGTGATCGTGGACAACCTTCCCGGAGAGCAACCATCAATCGTGATTATCTTGAACACGAGCAAAAACGTCAATCGAGGAGTATCTTTGAAAGGATCAGTATAGAATCTCGACAGAATCCTACAGACCTGAGACAACATCTGGATCTATGAGTAGTCAGGAGTGATCCATATCGCATCACAACGACCAAAGCCGATCTCGTTGCACTATTTCATCGGAATCTCTAAGGTCGCAACACACCCTACCAAACTAACCCACCTTATATCGTGACAATGATCAAAGGCCACTCCTACCACCATTAAGAGATAATGTTATCCCTCTAAACGTCGATGTGCATAATTTGAGGAGTGCTTTAGATGCACTTGCTGATTAGGATGATGAGCTCGCTGATGGGTATCGTCAATCGCCATTCAGCGAGGAGGTTCAAGCTGCCGCCTTACCTACTGGATTTAAACTTCCCACCATGAACACTTTTGATGGAAAAACTAATCCGCAGGACTATATGGATCACTTCAGCGACCTGATGGAACTTCATCGTATTGATGATCTTTCACGTTGTAGATACTTTGCTGTAACTCTCACAGGAGCGGCGAAGAAGTGGTTCTGAGGACTTAAGTCTGGTTCAATCTCATCCTGGTAACAGCTTCAGACCGTATTCTTGAGGCAATTCCAGGCCGCGAAAAATTTCACTGTTCTACTGGTAAAACTGTCTGCTATTCGGCAAGGCCCGGAGGAAACTCTATGATCTTACCTGAATCGTTTTACCTCAGAGTTGGCAAAGGTCAATAACCCGCCTGAAGGAGGAGTCTTAACTCTAATGATAGCTAGGGTACGACTAGAAACTAAACTCTGGGAGGAGTTACTAGAGTGAAAATACAGAACCCTTGAAGACTTCTATCGAAGAATTGGTCGATATCTAAGGGAGGAATCTTCACACAAAAACCTTAAAAGGACAAAGGGAGGAGGAAATGATGCTGCTAAAGATGCGACGATAAACAACAACAACAATAATAAGAAGTCGAATAAAAAGAGTAGTGAACAATCGACTGAGAAGCAGCCCAAACAGAAAAAGCAGGAGTTTCTAAGAGCTCCCATGAGGTTTAATAATTATACTGAATTAAAGGCACCCATAGATCATATCTATGCGATTACAAACCAACAAGAGCGGTATCGTCAACCAGAACCAATGAAAAGAGATAAAGCGAGGTGCGACCCCAACAAATTTTGTCGGTATCACAATGACATTGGACACGATACCAATAACTGCTTTGCCCTGAAAGATGAGATCAAAAGATTGATTAAAGAAGGGCGGCTGCGACAGTACTCTAAACAGAATAATAAAAGGCGAGAAGAAAACCGACAGCGACCTCTAGAAATTCAGCTCGAGGTGTGAACTATCTTCGGAGGACCGCACGCTGGGGGAGATTCCAAGAGAGTGCAGGATAGGTATGCACGAGAAGCTCGACAGCAGTCGTTGTTCAACGTCATGCACCTCGAACAACAACCACGAAAGTTTCACCGAGTACCGGATATAGATATTACCTTCACGGAACAAGACGCGAGGGAAGTCCATTATCCACATAATGATGCATTGGTCATTAAGATTAATTGTGGAAGCACGCAATTATGGCGAGTATTGGTCGACAACGGAAGTGCTGTTGACATCCTATATTACGACGGCTTTAAAAAGATGGGGTTAAATAAAAGAGACCTAAAACCTGCCGTCACTCCACTCTACGGATTCACTGGTAATAGCATAATGCCTATGGGCATGATTAAGTTAATGGTCAATGTTGGAACCTACCCTAGGGTTTCAACGGTAATGACCCAGTTCTTGGTTGTAGATTGCCCTTCTGCATTCAATGCTGTACTGGGAAGACCAACACTGAGGGAACTTTGAGCAGTAACATCGATCTATTATCTCGCTATGAAATTTCCAACTAAACAAGGAGTAGGCGAGGTGCGTGGCAACCAATATGATGCGAGGACTTGTTATAACAACTCCTTAAAGCTCACAGCAAAAGATGCGACACCTCGCACAATGATGGTCCAAAGAGAAGTGTCAGGCAAAACGTCAGTCGAAGCATCAGTCGAAACGTCAGTCGAAGCATCAGGCGAAGCGTCAATCAAAACGATAAGCGAAGACCTCGACCCTCGAGAAATCGAGGGAGAGGTCAAAACTGGACCCATTGAAGATTTGGAGGATTTGCTATTTGACAGGTCCTCCAAGATTTTAAAGATTGG
>JXTB01000556.1:47791-97767 GCA_002914805.1 Parasponia andersonii | reverse complement strand
TGTGCAGACGTGCTCGCTCCACCATCTCCAGTCTTGGTAGCTTCATCTTCCCTCCAACTATGGACAAGCTCGACCACGTCTTCGCCGAGGATGGAGAAGTTGTCCGGATACTTGCAGAAGATGTTGTATATGATGGTCGACGAGGCGATGTCACTGGCTTTGTCTTCGAGCTCCTTGACTTTAGTAGCCTTAAACTCTTCAACAGCCTTGTGAGTCGCCTCTGTTGTCACCTCCTTCATGCGATCCAGATACTCAGAGATAGTCTTTTCAAGCTCTTTAATTTTTTCCTCGAGCTTTTCCTTTTTAGACTTCTCTTTGGCCAGACTTCGAGCAGCTGCTGCCTCTCTAAATCGAAGGCTTTTTTATCCTCCTCGCGAGCCTTCTCCGAGTCCTCGAATGCTTGAGTTATCTCGTCGACTTTTTCGGCCTTCTCCAAACACTCGAGGACTAGGTCATGCATCAGGACAGCAGCTGCAGTAGTCTGAAAATATAACACATCAATACCATAAAAATGCATTGAAAAGAGAAAAAGGAAGATGCTTACATTTGCCAACATCCTTATCACAGAACCAAAAGCAACCTTGGCATATCATCGCTTCATCCTCTCCTAGCCCTCTTCGGAAGTGAAGCGATCAATAAAGGCTGTGCTCATACTAGCCTTCTCCGGTAATTGATTAAGGAGTCCGAAGAGCTCCTCGTCCTTATCAACCTGGTTTGGTTCCGAAGAAGTGGCAGTCTCCTTGGATGGTTTGGGATGGCTCATAGTTTGAGGCTATAGAGGGGGCGAGTTTGTCGGGATATCTTCGAAGGTGACTTTTTGATTCATGGAAGTGTCGACCTTCTCTTTCCCTTTTGATATCGATGGAGGTGTGCTCTCTGGTGTCTTGGACTTTGCCATGGACCCTAGAGTGGAAGGTGGTGTTCGCAGTCTACTACCAATAACCATTTTTGTACAGATGTGTTAGCAAGCGAGGTGACATAATAGGATGATGATGAATATATATATATATGTATATATATAATTACCCTCTTGCTATTGAGAAGCTGGTAGTGATGCTGTTTCTGGAGATGATGGTTCCGAAGTTGTAGGGGTGGCAGGTACTTTTCGTTTCCTGGGTTTGGAAGACAAGGCACTCTTTTCCGTCTGCTTTCTCGGCTTCTTTTTCTTTGAGCTCGAGGGTCTGGTTGAACGGACGGTGGGATCAGGGAACGTGGCTCCCTTTGGAAGCAAATTGCAAGCGACCAAGTTCTTAAAAGTCCCAAGTTTTTTCCAATCGAATTCCTCAATCGGAAGGCTGTTAATTCTGTACACCCTTGCAAGCTGTTTTCTGGAAAGTCCAGGCTGTTCCCTGTTGTCTGCGATGACATACGAGTGTAATCAGAATAAATATGATAATAGAGAAAAGGCAATAAATTGAAAAGCTACCTACCAGGATTCTAAAAGAAGTCGTTATCCGCATAGTCAAAGTGGAAAAATGGATTTTTCTATTTTTCCATGTTGTTGCGAGCCCCGTAGATAGTTTTTATTGCTTGGTTCGACCACTTGCTCACATAAAAGAAGCCGAAGTCTGATAGGTTTGATTTCACTTGGTAAAACCAAGCGAACTCTTCAAGAGTGGGGGTTTCTAAGCCTAATTTATGGTATAGTATGTACAGACCTACCATGTATCTATAAGTGTTTGGAGTTAGTTGAAAAGGAATGACTCCGTAATAGTCGATGATGGATTTTATGTAAGGATGAAGTGGAAGGTGGACCCTGCATTTGAGAACTGCTTCAGAGAATGAAGCAATTCCGCGAGGTGGTGTATGTGGTCGATTGAACTCCATGGGAAGGCGAAAGGGGATGGCGATCTTGTAGTTGTGCAAGATCTTACTGAGCCTGTTTGTGGTGCAGCTTGTCCTTATATTAGTACATGACCAGTCTCCCTCTACATATTGGTAACCGTTGCGAACGCATGGGCATCTCTGATATGCCGGGGCTATTAGTCTCGAGGAAGGTCACCTATACGAGGACTACTTTGCCTGACCCTGGTTATCTGAACTTCGGGCTCTGGCTCAAGATAATCTTCGAGGTTTATGGAGCTAACACTAGTATTGGAAGATTCTCCTGAGAATGCATTCTCTTTCCTAAAATCCTCACTACTAGACATCTGAAAAGAAATATGGATGGATTTAGTCCTATGCGAGCATCAGGGATCTTAGCTATATATGAGCAGTTTTGGGGTCTCATCCTAGGATTGCATCAACAAGCTACTCATCGAATTTTTTCTAACCGATCTACGGATTCATAAAAATCGTTCGAGTAGTTCGTTAAAAAAGAAAATAAAAACTATTTCACGAGTTCATCTCTGTCAGTCATCTAAAAGAAGAATCTATAAACTAACAAAGAGGATCTAAAAATTTCCATTTTATAGTCTATCCGAATGCGAGAAGGATTTATGTTCAGAATATTTAGGCTCTACGGTATTTAAGTTCTACTGTTTGTTCCTATTTTCTACACTAGGATCTGTAAATAAGAGTTCTAGAAAAATCGAAGAACAAGAGAGAGGATATATACTAACATTTCTTCAAAGACGGAGGGACCAAGATGATGTTTGAAGGATTGTGATGATAACTTCGTCGGAGAAGATGACAAAGTTGTGTGAGTTGAGAAACAGAATGACGCCGGAAGGATGGCTCTGTGAATACTTTGGGTTTCGAGAGAAATAGCAGACGATAGGTCTTTTTGAAAAGGAGGCGGATTAATTTTCGATATATATACCTCGAGTGTCATCAAATCATAGCCATAGATCAATATATTTAATTCTCAGAACCAAAGGCCGAAGTACACGCAGGATTTGATTTTTTCGAAATTAAATCGATATCTTTTCAAAATTTGAAACGATTCGATTTAAGACGATAGCTGGCATCATCGCTATCATTATGTCTGTTTAAAAAGGAAAAAGAAGGGTAAAGTCTCCTCGAGTTTTGCTATTCTTCTTAGAAAAGGTGACACGTGATTTCATCTGTCAAAAAAAGGTGCGCGTGATCTTGAATAGGGTGAGATTTGAGATCTGGCGACTCTTCGACTCTTCCAAGGGTTTCTAGGTCATGACGTCGCATTTTTTAAGCTCGCACTTATAGTAGAAGGAAGCTTCATTTTGTCCTAAAGAACTAATGGAGTTGGGGGGCAATTGTTGTGCGGTCTAAAATCCTATATGTTGGTCAACACTATGAAAGGAAAAATTGACCAAGTGAGTGTCTGGTCGCATGAGTAAGTTAGTGCGATTTCTTCCGAAAGAGTTACGTGCGACCTCCACCGCATATATTAGTGCGACCTCTTCCGAAAGAGTTACATACGATCTCCACCGCATAAGTTAGTGCGACCTCCTCCGAACGAGTTTAGTGCGACCTCCTCTGAACGAGTTAAGTACGACCAGAATGAAAAGAAAACTAGACTAAGCTTCGTCAAACGGGTAACCTATAAAGAAATGGAAACAAAAGTTTCTCTTTAAAGATCGACGAGTCATCTCATTTAAGTGATTATTCAGTTATATTGTTACTCAAATTGTATTGTCCGATTGTACAGTTACCCATTCTCACAATTGGGAAACATTGAGCTATCATCACATATATAAAAGGAGTTCAATATTTCAGTGAGGGATCTTGGACTTTTTTGATCTTGAGAGGCTAGGAGATCTTTGATCCTTTCTTGATCTTTGGGAGATTTTGGAAGAATCTTTTAAACTTTTGCTTCTTCTTTACAGACAACATATTATAATTTTGAGCTCTTGTAATTCTTCAGAATATAGTAAAAAATAGTGGACATAGGGTCATCTTTTTTGGAGCTGAACTACTAAAACATTCTTGTCTTTTTATTTACTTAAGTTAATTAACTATTGTAATACACAAGCCACATCTTACCATTTTCCTAAATTTATTGTTGATAAAACCTCCGTCAACAATTTCTCTTCTTCCCTTTCGATCTGTTCAGAAATGTCCCCACAGCCTTCTGCCTTGTCCTTGGGTTGTTGCCCACCGATGGTCCTCGGATTTCCTATCAGTTTAGACAATATTTCCTGGTAATGGATTCGGCTACGTCGTCAAAGCTCTCTCTTCGAGCAAAGACCCAAGACGAACCCATAAGGTTGTTTTGCTTGTTGCCATCTCACTTGATCCTTAATAGTTAATTAAATTTAAAAAAAAAAAAATTAAATCCGAACAGAAAGCAAACTTGGAAACTAGAATTCGAAAATCTAAATCAGAAGATGAGATCCATGCCTCTTTCATTGAAAGCTGAATCGGGAGAATAAATATATAATTCAAAAAGAACAAAACCCATTAACAATATTGTAATTTTTAAGTACCCAGGAAGCCAAATAGCTTCAATGTATTTTATTCGTTCCAGTACCTGTATTTACCTACTAGTCTCCTTTTTTTCCTCGTTAATACAATTTATATTACAGCAATCTCAAGTTGTTCATTTTCAATAGTAGAATAACAGACTGGGAGTTGTTAAAGAGGACCAGATTCATGACACCTAAATATTATTTTTCTCCTATATATTTAGAAGTCAACTTTTCTTTTTCTTTACCGTTACTATAATCTTGGGATAATTACCGTTACTGTAATCTCGGGATTTTACCCATCGGCTGTGGGATTCTTATATACCACACTCTATACTGAATCGAATATATACAAATATATTCTCAATCATCCTTTACTTTTATCATGGTACCAGAGCAATTTAAGCTAATCCTGGTGGTCTGCATTTTTTTGTAAATTCTAACAAAGTTGCTATTGTCGTCATTGGTTCTTTGTGTATATATATAATTATTGTCTTGCCCATTCCAGCAAGCTTTTGAAAGGCATAATTTTCTTGTCTTTTTGTTCATATCGACAAAAGCAACTTGTTTTCAATTTTGTCAGCCATCAATCCATGGCAGAAAAGACAATAAGTCATCCTCTTCTACTCATGAAGACCCGAACCTCCCATTGTTTCTCCACCACTCAGATCATCCAGGAGTCGTGTTAGCTTCTCATCCTTTGACTGAAGAAAATTACAGTACATGGAGTCATGCTATGGTAATGGCAAGATTGGCTTTATAAATGGTTCTATTCAAAAGCCAAAAGGCGGCTCAGGCGATGCTGAAGTTCAATGGAAGCGCTGCAATGATATGGTAAAATCATGTTTATTAAATTCTCTGTCCAAAGAAATTTTACGTAGTATGATTTATTGTGAATTAGCACATGAAATTTGGATAGATATGAAAGATAGGTTTTCTCAAGTGAATGGTCTGCACATATTTCAAATTGAACGAGAAATAACAGAGTTGGTTCAAGACTCCATGTCTGTAACAATGTATTTCACCAAATTGAAGGGTTTGTGGGATGAACTTGTTGCATCGTACTCAATACCTACTTGCACGTGTGGTGCTGCAAAGGAGGTCCTCCAACATCAACAAAATCAAAGGACCATGTAGTTTCTTATGGGTTTGAATGAATCATACTCATCTATTCGTGGTCAAATCTTATTAATAGACCCAATTCCTTCAGCAAATCGTGCATATCCGCTAGTACTTCAAGAAGAACGGCAACGAGTTGTATCCTCTCTGAGAAATGTTATTCAAGAAGCTGCTGCTCTTGCAGATAAAAGAAATCCAAATGCACAAGAAAACAGAGACTCCAGAAACTATGGGAAGAAAAAGGAACGTCCGAAGTGTGAGCATTGTGGTTGGGTTGGTCACACTATTGATAGATGTTGTCATATTCATGGATTTCCTCCTGATTATCGAGGTCGCAAACCAGATTCTTCAAAAATAAGTGCTAACAATGTTTCTTCAATTCCTACAGAGAAGAAGGAACCATCAAGTGGTCTCCCTTTCACTCAAGAGCAATGCCAACAACTCTTGAGTCTCCTTAACAATGCCAACAAGCCACAATCCATGGCGCATCATGTAGGTAACAAGTCTACAATGTCAAACTTATCAGGTAAATTTTTTTGCCTCTCATCATATTTTACACATACTCCATGGATTGTCGATAGCGGAGCTACAGACCATATGGTTAATTCTCCATCCTTTTTAACTACTTCTCTTCCAGTGCATTGACAAACTGTCAAATTACCAAATGGATCATCAGCCTTGGTCACACACATTGGCACTGTCACTTTTTCTCTCTAGTAACTTTAACTAATGTCTTACGAGTTCCTTCATTTCACTTTAATTTGATTTCAGTCAGCAAGCTCACTCAAAATTCCATGTACTCAATCATTTTTAAAGCAAATCCTTGTTTGATACAGGACCATTGCTCGAAGATGATGATTGGGATGGGAACTGAAAGGGATGGTCTATATTTCTACACCCCTCGTGAAAAGACAACATATCAATTGGTAAAATCAAATCCTTCTCAATTGTGGCATCTTCGTTTGGGACATCTTTCAAATAAAGTTTCGCATTTTCTTTCAAATAATGTTTCTGAAATTGAAACTTCTAGTATTGAAAATTGTTTGGTTTGTCCTTTGGCTAAACAAGTAAGACTTAAATTTCCTTTAAGTTCAGTATCCTCTATTGCTCCTTTTGAATTGTTGCATATTGATATCTGGGGAGGGTATCGAACACCCACTTTATCTGTTGCACATTATTTTCATACCATTGTTGATGATTATACACGATGCACATGGGTTTATTTAATGGGTCACAAATCTGAAGCACGTCACCTACTGAAATCTTTTGTTCAACTTGTTGAGACTCAGTTTTCTTCAAAAGATAAAGAGTACAAAGTGACAATGATCACGAATTTGATATCCCTATTTATTACTCCGAAAAAGGAAATTTTCATCAAACAAGTTAGTATCCACTCCGCAACAGAACGGAGCAGTCGAACGAAAACATGGCCATCTTCTTAATGTAGCTCGTGCTCTTCTTTTTCAAGCCAAATTACCAAAAATTTTTGGGAGATGCAGTTTTGACAGCCACTTATTTAATAAATAGAACTCCTTCACCTGTTTTTCTGGAAAATTACCATATGAAATGTTGTTCAAAACCAAACCATCTTATACCCATTTGAGAGTTTTTGGATGTTTATGTTTTGCCTCTACTCATGCACAAAAACCATCTAAGTTTGACACTCGTTGCATATTTCTTGGTTATCCTTGCGGGAAAATGGGGTATCGTGTTTATGATATTGAGAATCAAAGTGTGTCTATATCTTGTGATGTGAAATTTTATGAAGATGAATTTCCATTTTCCATCATTACTGAGACATCTAGTGATTCAGTTTTACCCATTGCTCTTGACACCTCAGATGAAAAAGCCAGCCTTAATTTTTCCATACCTATTGCCTTCTAGTGAAACCAACCCTATAATTGGAACGCGTAAATCAACTCGTTCGACAAAACCTCCTAGCTATTTGCATGATTTTCACCTCAAGTATGGACTCCCTTCTCGACCCTCTCAATCGTCAGAATCAGTAGTGGTGACTTCCAAGAGTAATATTTATCCTTTATGTGATTATCTTTCTTATGATCGTTTATCTTCAACTTCTTGAGCTTTCACAACATCTATTTCTCTTCAAAAAGAGCCTACGAATTTTTTGCAGGCTGTTAAAGATCCGAAATGGAGAAATGCTATGCAAGAAGAAATTAATGCTCTTGAGGCTAATCAAACATGGACTTTAACTCCATTGCCATCAGGAAAGAAACCAGTTGGATGTAAATGAGTTTACAAAATTAAGTACAATCCTGATGGTTCAATTGAAAGATGTAAAGCCAGATTGGTCGCTTAGGGATATAGTCAGAAGGCCTTGATTACAGAGAAACATTTGCACCTGTTGCAAAGCTTGTCACTGTAAGTGTCCTGCTTGCTATTGCTGCAATCCAAAACTGGCATATTCTTGAACTAGATGTAAACAGTGCATTTTTGCATGGTGATCTTGAAGAAGATGTTTATATAGAGTTACCACCTGGATTTGGACATAAGGGGAAGGAAAAGATATGTAAACTTAACAAATCACTGTATAGCTTAAAACAAGCATCAAGACAATGGTTTGTAAAGTTTTCTTCAGCCCTTAGCGGGTACAAGCAATCAAAGGTAGATTATTCACTATTCATCCAATCAAAGGGAACAAGTTTTTCTATTGCTCTTGTATATGTTGATGATGTGATTATTACAGAGAATGATTTACAGGAAATTCAAGTAACAAAGAAATTCTTGAGTGATCGATTCAAACTCAAGGAACTTGGAAATTTAAAGTATTTTTTGGGAATTGAAGTTGCTCGTTTAACATAAGGAATATATTTGTCTCAAAGAAAATACGCTCTTGAGATCTTAGAAGATACAGGCTTTCTAGGAGTTTGTTGACGGAAGTTTTGTCAACAATGAATTTAGGAAATTGCAATATGTAGCCTGTGTGTGAAAAATGTTAAATAAATCAAAACAAGTAAAGAGATGAGAATTTTATAGTGGTTCAGCCCCAAAATAGATGAGCTTACGTCTACTGTTTTTCACTATTTTCTAGAGAATTACAAGAGTTGCGTTAAGTTTCAAAGTGAGAGTCGAGAGTACAGAGAGAGTGTGTTCAGAAAGTAGAGTCTCTTAGTTTTTTCTAAAGAAAAAGATCCCCCACAGCAGTATTGAACTTCCCCTTATATAGATGAGGATAGTTTAATATTTTCTAATTGTGAAAATGGATTAGTGTGTAATCAGAAAATACAATTTGAGTAAACAATATAACTGGGTAATAACTTAAATGAAATAATTGGTCGATCTTTTAAAGAGAAACTTTGTTTCCTTTTCTTTGTAGATTACTCGCTTGATTAAGCTTGATCTAGTTTCCTTTTCATACTGGTTGTACTTAACTTACTCGGAGGAAGTCGAACTTAACTCATTCGGAGGAGGTCGCACTTAACTCATTCAGAGGAGGTCGCTCTTTGATCAAGAAAATTCTTATGTGACCTGACACGTCCACTTGGTCACTAACTTTCCCTTTTGGCATTGACTAACATATTGATTTTAGACCGCACAACAATTACCCCCCCATCTCTATTAGTTCTTTAGGACAAAATGAAGCTTCCTTCTCTTATAAATGCGAGCTTAAAAAATGTAACGTCATGACATAATCTTTGGATTTTTGAAGAATCGCCTGCTCTCAAATCTCATTTTTTCAGAACCATGCATACATTTTCCTGACAGATGCAACCACGTGTCATCTTTTTTCAGAAGAATAGCAAAAGTCAAGGAGATTTTTCTGTTCTTGAGTAGACATAATAATAGCGATGACGCCAGCTATTGTCTTAAATCGAGATGTTTCAAATTTTAAAAAGATACTGATTTAATTTCAGAAATTTATCTCCCATGTGAACTTCGGTCTTTAGATCTGAAAATTAAATACCTTGATTTACGGCTGTAATTTGATGATGCTTGAGACATATATATTGAAAATTCATCCGCCTTTTCTTCAAAATTCGAACCCTATCGCCTCCTACTTCTCTCACTTTTGAAATTCGGAGCGTCCATAGGGCAAATCTTCCTAGTGTCCTTTTCTGTTTCGTAGTTCGCACAGATTCGTCATCTTCTCCGACGAAATTATCAACATAAACCTTCAGACGATATCTCGGTCCTTTAGTTTTTGAAGAAAGGTTAGTATACATCCTCTTTCCCTCTCTTACTGTTCAATTTTTCAAAAACTCTTGTTTACAGATCTTATTTCTAGAAATAGGGACAAATCACAGAGCCTAAATGCCCTGAACATAAAACCATCCTACATTTATATGGACTGAGAATTTTCCAGAATATTCCCATTAATTTATAGAATAGACTATTTTTAGATGATTGATAGACAAACCCATAGAAGAATTTTAGGATCTGAAACCTTGATTTTTGAAAACTATAATCAGTCGAGTGACGAATTATCGAAGAGTTGCTCGAACAGTTTTTTATGAATCCATAGATTGATTAGAAACTATTCAATGATTAGCTTGTCGATGTAATCCTAAGATGTGACCCCAAACTGCTCGTATATAGTGAAGACCCCTGATGCTCGCATAGGATTAAACCCATCCATATTTCTTTTCAGATATCTAGTAGTGAGGATTTTAGGAAAGGGAATGCATTTTCAGAAGAATCTTCCAATACAAGCATTAGCTCTACAAACCTCGAAGACTATCTTGAGCCAGAGCCTGAAGTAGAAATAACCGGGTTCAGGCAAAATAGTCCTCAAATATGTGACCTCCCTCAAGACCAGTGGCCTTGGTATATCAGGAATGCCCCTGCATTCACAACGGGTTATCAATGTATAAAGGGAAATTGGTCATGTATCAATATAAAGACAAGCTGTTCAACAAATAAGCTCAGAAAGATCATATGCAACTACAAAATCGACATCTCTCTTCGCCTTCCCACAGAGTTCAATCGACCACATACATTTCCTCACGGAATTGCCTTATTGTCAGAAGCAGTTCTCAGATGCGGTGTCCACCTCTCACTTCATCCATACATAAAATCAATCGTCAATTATTATGGAGTCGTCCTTTTTCAACTAAACCAAACATATATAGATATATGGTAGGTCTGTATATACTATACCATAAATTAGGTTTAGAAGCCCCCACTCCTGAAAAGTTTGCTTGATCCTACCAAGTAAAATCAAACCCATCAGATTTCGGCTTCTTCTATGCTAGTAAGTGGTCGAACCAAGCAATAAAAACTATCTACGGGGTCCGTAGCAATATGGGAAAATGGAAAAATCCATTTTTCCACTTTGACTATGCGGATAACGGCTTCTTTCAGAACCCTGGTAGGTATCTTTTAGCTTATTACTTTCTCTACATAAATATATTACTGATTGTATTCATATGTCATCGCAGATAATAGGGAACAACCAGGACTCTCCCAAGAGTAGCTTGTGAGGGTGTATAAAATAAACAACCTTCCAATCGAAGAATTTGATTGGAAGAGGCTCGGGATGACTAAGAACTTAGTTGCTTACGGACTGCTTCCAAGGGAAGCCACCTTTCTAGATTCTGCTAACCGTCCAACCAAACCCTCAAGCTCGAAGAAGAAGCAGAGGAAACAGAAGAAAAAGGGTGTCTCGTCTTCCAAACCTAGGAAATGAAAAGCACCTGCCACTCTTACAATCTCGGAATTATCATTTTTAGAAGCTGTATCGCCACAAATTTCTCAGCAGTAAGAAGGTAGTTATTTTTTCTTCTTTTTGTCATATTGTCCACCTCACATACTTACTAATCATATTTGTACAGAAATGGCAATGGGCAGCAGACTACGAGCACCGCCTTCAACTCTATGTCAATGGCAAAGTCCAAGACACCAGAGAGCACACCCCCTTCTTCGACAAAAGGGAAAGAGAAGGTTGACACTTCAAAGAAACGAAAAGTCACCTTTAAGGATATCCCAACAAGCTCGCCTCCTCCTCAGCCTCTAAAACTGCGAGCCAATCTGAGCTATCCAAGGAGACGACCACTTCTTCTGAAGGACCGAGCCAGGCCGATAAAGACGAGGAGCTTTTCGTACTCCGTCGCCAACTGCCAGAAAAAGCTGGCATGAGTGCGTCCTTCATTAACCATTTCACTTCTAAGGATGGCTAGGAGAGGATGAAGTAACAACCAGTCAGGGTCGCTTTCAGTTCTATGATAAGGATGTTGGCAAATGTAAGCATCTCTTATCTTTACTCTTCAATGCACTTTTCTTATACTGATGTGGTATACTTTTAGACTACTGCAGCTACTATCTTGATGCATGACCCGGTCCTTGAATACATGGAAAAGGCCAAAAAAGTCGAAGAAATCTCCCAGGCATTCGAAGACTCGGAGAAGGCTCATGAGAAAGAGAGAAAATCCTTCGAGTCAGAGAATCAGCAACTACGCGAGGGTCTGGCCAAGGAAAAACTCGAAAAGGAGAAGCTCGAGGAGAAAATTAAAGAACTTGAGAAGACTATCTCTGAGCATCCAGATATTCTGGAGGAGGCAACAACGGAGGCGGCTCACAAGGCCAGAGAAGAGTTCAAGGCCACTGAAGGCAAGGAGCTCAAAGAAAAAGCTAGTGTCATCGCCTCATCGACCATAATATATAATATCTTCTGCAAGCAATCGGATTTCGACTTTTCCATCCTTGGTGAAGAAGTAGTCGAGCTTGGTCGGTGGAGCAAGCACATCTGCATAGTTTTTATATATTTTTAAATTTTCAGAACAATACGGGCTTGGCCCTCTTTTTTTTTTAATACTTTGCTTGCATACAGGTTTGAGCTTTTATTAATGAATGCTTTTCTTGTCAGATGTTTAGTCCTGCAAAACAATTAAAACACTGCACTGTAATATAAAGATGCATAATTTAACCAAGTAGTCAATTATTAGGTGACTAATCGGTATGCTATTGCGATTCGAATCCAACTAACTTAAAACGGGTTTTAAGTATAAGGATAGGTTAGGTCGCTTAAGAAAACAGTAAGTATAAGTGATGTGAACTCAATGTTGTTTTTCAAAAGTTCCATGACAAAATATAATATAGTAATATATCACATCGAACAATGAATGTTTTGCTTAGTTACTTTGTTGTTTGAGGAGAGAAATTATGTAATATGACATGCTATGGCATGAAGCGTGAAGAAAATCCTAAGATTTTAAGAAAATTTTAGAAATTTTAGAAATTCGGCGATCTAAAATTCCAACCCCTCTAAATGGATGTTTGTATAGTCCCTTAGAAAGCAAGTAGGAGATAATATTCTGATATTATTACCCCCCGAGTTTTATGGTATTCGAAGACTGCCATAAAACTATAAAAGATGAACCAATTAGTAGGTATATAATCAGAAAATACAATTTGAGTAACAATATAACCGTATAATAACTTAAATGAAATAATTGGTCGATCTTTTAAAGAAAAACTTTTGTTTCCTTTTCTTTGTAGATTACCAGTTTGATGAAGCTTGTTGTAATTTCCTTTTCATACTAGTCGTACTTAACTTGCTCGGAGGAGGTCGCACTTAAATCATTCGGAGGAGGTCGCTCTTTGGTCAAGAAAATTCTTATGCGACCTGACACGTCCACTTGGTCGCTAACTTTCCTTTTTTGGTATTGATCAACATATAGATTTTAGACCGCACAACAGAGCTCAACCATCAAAGTTTCCTATGGAGCAAAACTTGAAGCTTGATGAATGTAGTGGAGAATCCTTGAAGGATCCCTCTTTATATCGAACACTTGTTGGTCGCTTAATTTATTTAACTATCACGCGGCCAAATTTGGTATATGTTGTGCACATCTTAAGTCAATTTATGAATAAGCCACGCACTCCACACTTAATTGCAGCATATAGAGTATTTAGATACATCGAACAAGCACCAAGACAAGGGGTACTCTTATCAGCTGACAATGAGCTCCAATTAAAAGCCTTTTGTGATGCAGATTGGGCTCGTTGTAGGGACACGCGATGATCTGTCACAGGATATTGCATAATGCTTGGACAATCTCCAATTTCTTGGAAGACAAAGAAGCAAACGACATTCTCTCGCTCTTCCGCTGAAGCAGAATATAGATCAATGGCAACAACTTGTTGTGAGATTACTTGGTTGAAGCAATTATTGGAAGACCTGAAAGTCCAGCGTTCACAACTCGTATTGCTACATTGTGACAATCAAGCAGCCATCCATATTGCTTTAAATCCCGTCTTCCATGAACGAACAAAAACACATCTAAATTCATTGTCACCTTGTTCATGAGAAAATTCAAGCTAGAGTTATTAAAACAGTTCACCTACGCACTACCCAACAACCTGCTGATCGTTTCACCAAAGCTCTTGGCTCTACTCAATTTCATTGTTTACTAGGCAAGTTGGGTGTTTTAAATATACACTCTAACTTGAGGGGAGTGTTAAAGAGGACCAGATTCATGATACCTAATTATTATTTTTCTCCTATTTTGCATATATGTATATATCAACTTTTCTTTTTCTTTGCCGTTACTATAATCTTGGGATATACTTACCGTTACTGTAATCTCGAGAGTTTACCTATTGGCTGTGGGATTCTTCTCCCTTCATGTGTCTATATATACCACACTCTATACTGAATCGAGTATATACAAAAATATTCTCAATCATCCTTTACTTTTATAAGGAGTTGAGAGATATTTCGTAGTGGTCGTAGTGGTAAGTGACTAGGGAAAAAGAATAGAAAGGACAAGTAAACAAAAGCAGACTCTTAAAGCTGGCAGAGGTTCCCGTCGGGATGTATAGCGTAGAGGAGATTTGAAAATGTCAGAGCAATTTAAACTAGTGGTATAATACAAATTAAAAGAGGGATGGTCGATAATTTTCTTTTTTCGGAAAGGAAGTTCTTTTTAACTTTTTGATGTTTTTTTCTTTTTTTCTTCCCTTATTTTCGTTGGTTTTCTACACTTCTCTAATTGGGTAGTACTTCTTTACTTTTGAGAAATAAATTCAATATAAAATGGTTTATTAAGTCAAAAAATTTAATACATTTTTATTATATGAATTCAAATTTTAAATTTGTACTTTTTAATTGATGAAAAATATAATTTTATTATTTATTGTTTAGTGTTAATTATTTTTTATGAAAGGTTTTAATGTTACTCGAAAAAAAAAATAACTGACTGTCCATTGGGGAAGGCGCTAATCAGATGTTGGAGATGCCATTGTAGCTAATTTGTTCTCTTGAAAACTCATTCATTTAACCAAACCTGTGACAGGGACTTGCCCTTAGCCGTAGGTAAAAAGGAGGGTCCCTACACTAGTCGCTCTCAAAAGTTAAACCAACTTTCACGGTGATTGGATAAAGTTACCTCATTTTTTTTTAAATAGAATTTAACTAATTATTATTATTTATTATAAATTTAAAAAAAAATAACACACATTCTACTCCTCATATTTTACATTGCTTTCATTTTAGGCAAATCTCAAGTTCACACGCACACACTCGTACTCCCAAAAGAAAGAAAAACTATTCACTCGGGCACACACAATCCCGAGCGCACACAATATATTCCTCTAGCTTTTTTCTTTTCTCGCCGTTAAGGTAGCTGTTCCTGTATTTTTTTCTTTTTATTTGAGTAGCTAAATTCCTATATTTACAACATAATATGGCTGAAAAAAAGAAAAAAGAAGAAAAGGCTGAAACGTTAGACTATGATTACTGTACCTATATACGTAAATATAAACATAATCTGACCGATATATTGGATTATATCCTACATATGTATTAAAAAAAAAAAGGAAACATTGGATTAGAGGTGGCCTAATTATGGTACCATCCCCTTAGAAGGCACTAAAAGTGGTTCACTATAGTCTTTGCAAAAGAAAAAAAAAAGGTGGGTCAGAGGGTACTACTTTTTTTTTTTTTTTTTTTAAATAATCAGAGGGTACTACTTAGTACTACTTCTAGGGTACCTTGAATTGAAGTATTTCTCCCGTAAAAATAGGGTTATTTTCAGTAAAAAAGACTAGAGGAAAGGAAGGTGAGCTAATAGCTGCTGGACAATTGGTACGACAAAATCCAGCGTCGAAACCGAAGCCAGCCCAGCCTTATGTTTGCATTAATTTTACATAGATAGAAAATTTGATCACGTGCACTGAGATCCCATTTCCGTATGTCTGATTGGTTGTGATATCAGATCGATCTATGAGGAAAGCCTAGAATTTGTTTGCATGCCAACGTAGCAACCCACGCCTACGTGTTATTTGCCTGTTTGGTTCTCACTTTTTTTTTTTCCTATCTTTTTGGATCGATTTTTTTTTCTTGGTTTAAATATTTTGACAAAAGTTATCAAAGAAACGATAACTTGAGTTAAATTTTCACACTAATTGTTAAAGCCATGCTTTCTATAATCAGGTGTTAAGAATTCAAGATCCCACGAGTTGTCTTAAAACCTAATATCTTCTTTAATAGGGAAAAAAATGGAATATTAATGTTACCTCCTAAATTTCGTTGCTAACAAAACCACATAAAATTAGTCTCCATTTGTTTTGAGATAAGATACTATATAGAATTGTACCATTTTGGTTGATGTAAATTATGAATACAAAAAATGAGTGTTATATATAGCATGCATTACTCATTATTTAACGTTTTTCTCTGTATAAAATTAATGCACGTCTCTTTTTTTTCTTTTTGCTTGGAAAAAATAAAAGGTAGACGTGCATCTATTCTTAATTGTTTTTAAATGAAGCATGTGAATGGCCTTTTAGGCCTGAGGGGCTCTATTTTATTAGTTCTAAGTTCTTATCCCTTTTTCGGCTTACAAAATGTACTGGATGGTCTCCTATCTAAAGTGTGATCCAAAGAGAAACTAAGCACAAAAGTGTGGAAGAACCCTACTATTCCTCTTAAATTGAGTTCTTATGGAATGAGTGAATTATGTTGCTCTAAGTCTATGCCTAAAATGACCTTATTGTAGGGGGAAAATAACGATTCTTTACATTTTCCTTTCCTGAAAAATGATCACTTGCATAATGCATATGCTAATCAACCAATATGGGACAAGCTTGGATTAAATGATGTTGCCACCAGAAAATATAGTTGCCGAATAAGAAAGGAATAGAGTATATGATTTGGACTTTGGACCTTCGGGAAGGCATAATTTATGGGCCAATAGCTGAAACCCAATACAAAGTTCCATTTTTGGGGCCTGAAGGGACTTCACTGTATCCTAGTTGCAGATCTCAGGAGCTGTTTCCTTCATGTCTCGTGACCGGCAGATCTCTATAGTTAATAAATTAAGTTTCTGAGTACCACTATTATGTATTTAGTGCGGGGATAACTGAAAATAATAATAATAATAATAATAATAATAATATCTTCAGGTATGAGTCTTATATAATTTAAATTTTAAAGTTAAAATTTTACAAAATAATACCGGGAAATGAAGAATTTTTAAAAATTAATATTCTAAACTGATTTTTTTGACCAATTTTAATAACGAAAAAATAATAATATTTTTTTATTTAAATTAGATTAATTCTTATTATTCTCCATAATTTTGAGGATATTATTGTCTTTTTATCAGTTAAAGTTATTCAAAAAGTGAACCTAAGGTATTAAATTTTAGAAATTCTTAATTTCATGATATTATTTTACAGAATCTAAATTTCAGGATTTAAATTATAAAACACCCAAATCTTAAGTATTTCTTTTACTATTTACCCTTTATGTGTGACATATTTTATTTACTCACTCCTATATTTTCTAAAAACATTCGCACTCGATCCACATTATTATGCTACAAGGTAATTATTAATAAATTTTTCATTAAAAATAAAAAAAATTAAAACACTGGGCAACCCTGCGGAATTAAAGGTCTACTTCATGGTTGAAAATATTTTGAGGTTGCCTTAACTTCATCGGCTCCAATAGCAACTTGATCACAAGTTTTGATAACCTTTGTAATACAGGGATGTCGAAATCTAGAACCCCATTTCCAATAACGAATAATAAGAAAAAGATGGTATCTGTTAACGGAGGTTTTGTCATCAATAAATTTAGAAAAATTATAAATATGTGGCTTGTGTGAAAATGATTAATTAATCAAAGCAAATACATAGACAAGGATTTTATAGTGGTTTAGCCCCAAAAAAGATGAGTCTGTGTCCACTGTTTCTTTACTATTTTCTGGAGAATTACAATAGCTCAAAATTACAATGTGTTGTTCGGAAAGAAGAAGCAAGAGTCTAAAAAGTTCTAAAGGATCTCAATGATAAAAGATCAAAGATCAAAAAAAAGAATTCCCACAGAAACATTGAACTCCCTTTATATAGGTGAGGATAGCTAAATGTTTCCCAATTGTGAGAATAGGTAACTGTATAATTGGAAAATACAATTCGAGTAACAATATAACTGGGTAATCACTTAAATGAGATGACTGGTCGACCATTAAAGAGAAATTTTTGTTTTCCTTTCTTTGTAGGTTATCCGTTTGACGAACCTTATTCTAGTTTCCTTTTCATTCTGGTCGCACTTAACTCTTTCGGAGGAGGTCGCACTAACTTATGCGGTGGAGGTCGTACTTCTCTTTCGGAGGTCGCACTAATTTATGCGGTGGAGGTCGCACTTAACCTTACTTATGCGACCTGACACGTTTATTTGGTCAACTTTTCCTTTTTTGGTATTGATATAAGATTTTAGACCGCACAATAATTACCCCCCTCCCCCCCGGTTCCATTAGTTCTTCAGGGAAAAATGGAGCTTCCTTCTACTATAAGTGTGAGCTTAAAAAATGCGATGTCATAACTTAGACTTGAGACCTTTGAAGAGTCAAAGAGTCGCCAGATCTCAAATCTCACATTTTCAAGATCACGCGTACCTTTTTCTGACAGATGAAACCACGTGTCACTTTTCTAAGAAGAATAGCAAGACTCGAGGAGACTTTTTCCTTCTTTTCCTTTTTTAAATAGATATAATGATAGCGATGATGCCAGCTGTTGTCTTAAATCGAATCGTTTCAAATTTTGAAAAGATACCGATTTAATTTCGGAAAATCAAATCTCGCGTGAACTTCTGCCTTTGGATCTAAAAATTAAATACCTTGATCTATGGCTGTGATTTGACGACGCTCGAGGCATATATATCGAAAACTAATCCGCCCCCTCTTCAAAAAATCTATCGTCTGCTATTTCTCTCGAAACCCGAAGTATTCACAGAGTAACCCTTTCGGCGTCATTTTATTCTTCAGCTCGTACAACTTTCAACCTCTTCTCCGATGAAGCTATCACTGCAATCCTTTAGACTATATCTCGATTCCTCTGTCTTCGAAAAAATGTTAGTATATATACTCTCTCTCTTATTGTTCTCTGTCCCGAAAACCTATATATAGATTTTATTTCTAGAAATTGAATCCAGTTGTAGAGCCTAAATGTCCTAAATAAAAACTCGTCTCACACCCGGATGGACTGGAATGGGAATTTTTTTGGATTCCCTTCGTTGGTTTATAGAATACCTTCTTTTAGATGACTGACAGAGATGAACTCGTAAAAGAGTTTTTATTTTTAACAAACTGCTCGAACAATTTTTATAAATCCGTAAATCGATTAGAAAAAATTCGATGAGTAGCTTGTTGATGCAATTCTAGGATGAGACCCCAAAACTGCTTGCATATAGCTAAGGTCCCTGATGCTCGCATAGGACTAAACTCATCCATATTTCTTTTCAGATGTCTAGTAGTGAGAATTTTAGGGAAAAGAATGCATTCTCAGGAGAATCTTCCAATACCAGTGTTAGCTTTATAAACCTCGAAGATTATCTTGAGCCAGAATCCGAAGTTGAGATAACCAAGGTCAGGCAAAGTAGTCCTCGCATAGGCGACCTTCCTCAAGACCAATGGTCCTGGTATATCAGAGATGCCCCTGCATTCGCAACGAGTTATCAATATGTAGAGGGAGACTGGTCATGTACCAATATAAGGATGAGCTGCACCATGAACAGACTCAGTAAGATCGTGCACAACTACAAGATCGCCATCCCCCTTTGCCTTCCCATGGAGTTCAATCGACCATATACACCACCTCACGGAATTGCTTCATTCTCTGAAGCAATTCTCAAATGCAGGTTCTACCTTCCACTTCATCCTTATATAAAATCCATCGTAGACTATTATGGAGTCGTTCTTTTTCAACTAACTCCAAACACTTATAGATATATGGTGGTCTGTACATACTATACTATAAACTAGGCTTAGAATCCCCCACTCCTGAAGAGTTCACTTAGTTTTACGAAGTGAAATCAAACCCATTAGACTTCGGCTTCTTTTATGTGAGCAAGTAGTCAAACAAAGCAATAAAAACTATCTACGGGGTTCGCAACAATATGGAAAAATGAAAAAATCTATTTTTCCACTTTGACTATGTGGATAACGGCTTTTTTCAGAATCCTGGTAGGTAGCTTTCAGTTTATCACCTTTTCTATATAATAATATTATTCTGATCACACTCGTATGTCATCGCAGATAATAGGGAATAGTCTGGACTTTCCAGAGAACAGCTCACAAGGGTGTATAGAATAAACGACCTGCTGATTGAAGAATTCGATTGGAAGAAACTTGGGACTTCTAAGAACTTAGTCGCTTGTGGTCTGCTTCAAAGGAGAGCCACATTCTCGGATCCCACAATCCGTTCGACCAGACCCTCGAGCTCGAAGAAGAAGAAGAAGCCGAGGAAGCAAACGGAAAAGAGTGCCTCGTCTTCCAAACCTAGGAAACGAAAAGCTTCTACCACCCCTATAACCTCAGAACCATCATCTTCAGAAACTACATCACTACCAACTTGTCAACAGCAAGAAGGTAATTATATATATATATATATATATATATATATATATATATATTTTCTTATCATCATCGTATTATGTCACCTCACATGCTGATTTATATCTGTACAGAAATGGTTATTGGTAGCGGACTACGAGCACCACCTTCCACTCTAGGGTCCATGGCAAAGTCTAAGACGCCAAAGAGCACACCTCTATCGACGTCAAAAAGGAAAGAGATCGACACTTCCAAGAAACGAAAAGTCACCTTCGAGGATATCCCGACAAGCTCGCCTCCTCCTCAGCCTCAAACTGTGAGCCATCCCGATCCATCCGAGACTGCCACTTTTTCGGAACCAAACTAGGTTGATAAAGACGAGGAGCTTTTCGCACTCCTTAACCAATTACCGGAGAAGATTGGTATGAGCCGCAGCCTTCATTGATCGCTTCACTTCTGAAGATGGCTGGGAGAGGATGAAACGACGATCAGCCATGGTTGCCTTCGGTTCTGCGATGAGGATGTTGGCAAATGTAAGCATCTTCTATTTTCTCTTTTCAATGTATTTTTCTGGTATTGATGTGTTATATTTTCAAACTACTGCAGCTGCTGTCCTGATGCATGACCCAGCCCTCGAGTGTTTGGAGAAGGCCGAAAAAGTCAAAGAGATAACCCAAGCATTCGAGAACTCAAAGAAGGCTCACGAGGAAAAGAAAAAAGCCTTTGATTTAGAGAAGCAGTAGCTGCTCGAAGGTCTGGCCAAGGAGAAGTTCGAAAAGGAGAAGCTCGAGGAGAAAATTAAAGAGCTTGAAAAGACTATCTCCGAGCATCCGGATCATATGAAGGAGGCGACGACAGAGGTAGCTCATAAAGCTATTGAAGAATTCAAGGCTACTGAAGTCAAAGAGCTCGAAGAGAAAGCCAGTGACATCACCTCGTCGACCATTATATACAACATCTTCAGCGAGCATCCGGACTTCGACTTTTCCATCCTTGGCGAAGACGTGGTCGAGCTTGTCCGAAGTTGGAAGGAAGCGGAAGCTACCAAAACCGAAGATGGTGGAGCGAGCACGTCTGCATAAGAATAATGTCTTTTATATTTTTATTTTTTACTTCAGTACAATACGGGCTTCGTCCT
Organism: Parasponia andersonii; assembly: GCA_002914805.1. NCBI lineage: Eukaryota > Viridiplantae > Streptophyta > Magnoliopsida > Rosales > Cannabaceae > Trema > Trema andersonii. The sequence goes on along the minus strand of JXTB01000556.1, from coordinate 76,390 downwards.
CTTCTTATTTGTATTTCTTTACTTGCAAAAAGGTGCAAGCTTTTATCAATGAATAAATGCTTTTTTTATTAGACGTTTATTCCTGCAAAACAATCAAAATACTAAGTTGTAAAAAAGAAGATAATTAATTTAACCAAACAGTCAATCACTAGGTGACTGATCGGTATGCTATTGCGATTTGAATCCAACACACTTAAAATGGTTGTGTTAGGATAGATTAGGTCGCTTAAGAAAACAGCAAGTATGATTGATGCAAACTCAATACTATTTTTCAAAAGTTTTATGGCAAAATGTAAATATAGCAATATATCACATCGAATAATGAACATTTTGCTTAGTTACTTTGTTGTTCGAGGAAGGAAATTGCGTAATACGACATGTAAGGCATGAAGTGAGAAGAAAATCCTAAGATTTTAAGGAATTTCAGATATTTCGGCGATCTAAAATTCCGACCCCTCTAAATGGATGTTTTGCGTAGTCCTTTAGGAAACAAGTAGGAGATAATATTCTGATTCCACTGCCTCCTGAGTTTTATAGTGCTCGAAGACTGCCATAAAACTATAAAAGGTACCAAATCAAATGATTGATGAGGTGACACCCTTATTAATGATGACGAATGACGAATAACAAATGACGATCAACGAATGACGAACAACGAATGACGATCAACGAATGACGAACAATGAATGATGAATACATGAATGTATACATGAAGATTTATTGATAATAGCGACGAAGTTGTTCTGTATTCTAGGCATGCTCGATCTTTTGTCCGCCAGTGTGAGCTAACTTATATGTCCCAGGTTGAATGATGATATCAATAACATACAGCCTTTCCCAAGAGGGTCCAAATACTCCAGCACCGTGCTCTTTATTATTAGGTAGGACTTGCCGAAGAACAAGGTCACCAACTTCAAATCCTCTTTGTCTGACTTTAGAGTTATAATATCGAGTAGTACGCTGTTGATATGATGCGATTTGAAGCTGAGACTGCTGGCGTCTTTCTTCTAAAAGATCGAGCTCAATCCTCATTAGTGTTTTGTTGTGATCATAGGTTGATCATAGTAGAGAGCTCGTGCCAATATCAACCGGAATCATTGCTTCATATCCGTAAGCTAAAGAGAATGGACTTTCTCTGGTAGTTGTTCGTTGAGTGGTGCAATAAGCCCATAAAACTTCAGGGAGTACCTCTGGCCAAGCTCCTTTATGCTCTTCCAACTTCGTCTTTATATTATGTTTAAGTATTTTATTTATCGCTTCGACCTATCCATTGGCTTGTGGATGAACAACAGCAGAGAAATTCTTCTTGATGCCTAAGTTATTGCAGAAGTTACGGAACTCGTCGCAGTCAAATTGTTTCCCATTATCAGAAATTATGGTATATGGTATACTATAGTGGCAGATTATAGATTTATAAACAAAATCTATCATCTTTTTTGCAGAAATGGTATCAAGGCTTCAGCTTCTGTCCACTTGGTGAAAAAATCGACTGCGACCTCTGCATACTTCAATCCACCTCGTGCCAATGGAAGTGTTCCGATAATATCAATTTCCCATACTGCAAATGGCCATAGACTTGTCATTGGAGTGAGAGGAACGGGTGGCATTCTAGGAACAGTTGCAAATCGTTAGCATTTGTTACACCTCATAGTAAATTCCATCGTATCCTTCTTCATGGTCGGCCAAAAATACCCTTGTCTTAGAATCTTATTCACAAGTGCCTGCCCCCCGGAATGATTTCCACATATTCCTTCATGAATTTCCGTCATAATGTAGTCCGCTTTTTCTTCATCAATACATAACAATAACGGCACACTAAAACTTCTTCGATAGAACTTCTCGTCATTGACAACATAATGAGCTGCTTTCATTCGAAGTCACTTTGCGTCGTCTTTGTTTTCAGGAAGCTCGTCACTTTGTACATACTTCATTATAGGATCTATCCACGATGATTTTTTATCAACCGTCATAGCTATCTGGGGCTCTGTTTCTATACTTGGTTTTGTAAGAAACTCGACAGGGACCACCTTTAGTAATTTGACATCTTTTGTTGAGGCGAGTTTAGCTAGAGCATCTGCCCGAGTATTCTTAATGCGAGGAAGAAGTTGAATATTATAGGCAGTGAATGTCGAGAATAAGCCATCATTCTCTTTCCTCTTGCTTGATACTCGCCGTTCACTTGACAAACGACCAGCTGGGAATCACTGTATACCTCAGTCACTTTGACCTTCATTTCTTATGCGAGCTTTAGCCCGACTATCAGTGCTTCATATTCTGCCTCATTATTTGATGCTGGAAATTTGAAGTGAAGTGCACAATGAATATTGTGCCCCTCAGGACTGATTAGTACTAATCCCGCACTAGCTCCATTCTCATTCGACGATTCATCGACATAAAGCTTCCACAATCTAGAAAAATCTGTAGCAAGCTTTTCGATTATTTTGTGGGAAGATTGACATCATACTTGAATTCCGTAATGAAATCTGCGAGGGCTTGCCCTTTGATCATCGTGCGGGGTTGAAAATCGATGTCGAACTGACTCAACTCAACTGCCCACTTAAGTAGTCGTCCGAAAGCCTTGGGGTTTTTACAGAACTTGCTTTAATGGAAAGTTCGTGAAAAATTTGACGGTGTGCACATGAAAATAAGGTCGAAGTTTCCTGGATATGACAGTGAGTGCTAATGCCAATTTTTTTATCTCTGGATATCTTGTTTCAGCATTGAGCAGTCTTTTACTTACGTAGTACACTGGTCACTGTATCTTTTCATATTCTCAAATTAGCGCAGCACTTGTCGCATATTTAGAAACAGTGAGGTATAAATATAATTCTTCCCCCGAATTTGGCTTTGACAAGAGTAGAGGAGAACTTAAGTGTATTTTTAATTCTTGGAACGCCTACTCGCATTCTCTTGTCCACTCAAACCTCTTCGAATCTTTCAATACTTCAAAGAATGGTTGGCACTTATCCGTCGACCTGGATATAAATCGACTCAATGCGGCCACTCTTCCTGCCATGCTCTGCATATCTCTGGGTTTGTAAGGAGATTGCATATCAATCAGTGCTTGTATCTTCTGAGGGTTAACTTCAATACCTCGCTGATTGACCATAAAACCTAGAAATTTTCTAGATCTAACCCCGAATGCACACTTCTAGGGATTCAGCTTCATTTGATACTTTCGGAGAATTTTGAACATCTCATCAAGATGTTTGATGTGATCTTCGGCTTTTTTCCACTTCACCAGCATGTCATCAATATATACTTCTATTGTCTTGCCAATTTGTTTTACAAACATCATGTTGACAAGACACTGGTAGGTTGCTCCTGCATTGATGAGTCTGAAGGGCATCTTTTTGTAATAGTATAATCCTCGATCAGTAATAAACAAGGTATGCTCCTCATCTAGTTTGTGCATCGGGATTTGATTGTATTCAGAATATGCGTCCATAAAACTTAAGAGTTCATGCCCCGACGTTGCATCTACAAGCTGGTCGATTCTTGGAAGGGGAAAGCTGTCCTTCGGGCATGCTTTGTTGAGATCGGTGAAATCGATATACATTCTCCACTTCACATTGGGTTTTTTTACCAAAACCAGGTTTGTAAGCCAGTTTGGATAAAAAGATTCCCTGATGAATCCAATCTCAAGCAACTTTTCTACCTCTTCTTTCAGCGCGATGTAGCATTCTTAATTCATAACTCTTCTTTTCTACCATACAGGCTTCTTTTTTGGATCTATGTTAAGACGGTGGCATATGATATTCGGATCGATCCCGACCATGTCTGAATGTTGCCACGTGAAGACATCCAAGTTAGATTCCAGAAAAGCAACCAATGAAGCTCGTATAGGTTTTTGAAGCTTCGCTCCAATCTTTAAAATCTTGGAGGACTTGTCAAATAGCAAATCCTCCGAGTCTTCAATGGGTCCAGTTTTGATCTCTCCATCGATTTCTCGAGGGTCGAGGTCTTCGTTTGTCGTTTCAATTGACGTTTCGCCTGACGCTTCAACTGACGTTTCGCCTGATGCTTCGACGGTCATTTCGCCTGACGCTTCTCTTTGTAGTTGGACCATTATTGTGTGAGGTGTCGCATCCTTTGCTGCGAGCTTTAAAGAGTTGTTGTAACAAGTCCGCGCATCATATTGGTTTCCTCGCACTTCACCTACTCCTTGTTGAGTCAGGAATTTTATGCCGAGAAGATAGATCGATGTTACTACTCGAAGTTTCCTCAATGTCGGTCTTCCCAGTACAACATTGAATGTAGAGGGGCAATCTACAACCAAGAATTGGTTCATTACCGTTGAAACCCTAAGATAGGTTCCAGCGTTGACCATTAACTCAATCATACCCATAGGCATTATGCTGTTACTAGTGAATCCATAGAATGGAGTGACGGCGGGCTTTAGGTCGCTTTCATTCAACCCCATCTTCTTAAAGGTATCATAATACAGGATGTCAATAACAATTCCGTTATCGACCAATACTCGCCATAATTGCGTGCTTCCACAATTAATCTTTATGATCAACGTATCATTATGTGGATAATGGACCTCCCTCACGTCTTGTTCTGTGAAGGTAATATCCATATCTGGTACTCGCTGAAGCTTTCATGGTCACTGTTCGAGGTGCATGACGTTGGTCAACGGCTACTGCTGAGCTTTGCGTGCATACCTATCCTGCGCTCTCTTGGAATCTCCACCAACGTGCGGTCCTCCGAAAATAGTTCGCACCTCACGCTGAATTTCTGGAGGTTGCTGGCAGTTTTCTTCTCGCCTTTCATTATTCTATTTAGAGTATTGCCGCAGCCACCCTTCTTTAATCAATCTTTCGGTCTCATCTTTTAGGGCAAAATAGTTATTGGTATCGTGTCCAATGTCATTGTGATACCGACAAAACTTGTTGGAGTCGCACCTCGCTCTATCTCTTTTCATAGGTTCTAGTTGACGATATGCTCATGTTGGTTTGTGACCGTATAGATATGATCTATGGGTGAGTTCAATTCAGTATAATTATTGAACCTCATGGCAGCTCTTGGGATCTCCTGTTTTTTCTATTTGAGCTGCTTCTCAATCGATTGTTCATTACTCCTTTTGTTCGACTTCTTATCATTATTGTTGTTGTTTGTTGTCGCATCTTTGACAGCATCCTTTCTTCCTCCCTTTGTCATCTTATGAAGGTTTTCGCATGAAGATTCCACCCTTAGATGTCGACCAACTCTTCGATAGAAGTCTTCAAGGGTTCTGTATTCTCGCTCTAGTAACTCTTCCCAGAGTTTAGTTTCTGGTCGTACCCCAGCCATCATTAGGGTTAAAACTCCTCTCTCAGGTGGGTTATTGACCTTTGCCAACTACGAGATAAAACGATTTAGGTAAGATCGTAGAGTTTCTCCAGGCCTTGCTGAATAGTAGATAGACTTACCAATGGAACGGTAAAATTTTTTACGGCCTGGAATTGCCTCAAGAATACAGTCTGAAGCTGTTGCCAGGACGAGATTGAACCAGACTTAAGTTCTCGGAACCACTTCTTCACCACTCCTGTGAGAGTTATAGCAAAGCATCTACAACGTGCGAGATCATCAATACGATGAAGTTCCATCAGGTTGCTGAAGTGATCCATATGGTCCTGCGGATCAGTTTTCCCATCAAAACTGTTTATGGTGGGAAGCTTAAATCCAGTAGGTAAGGTGGCAGCTCGAACCTCCTTGCTGAATGGTGATTGACGATACCCATCAGCGAGCTCATCGTCCCAACTAGCAAGTGTGTCTAAAGCAATCCTCAGATTATGAACATCGATGTTCAGAGGGAGAACATTCTCCCTTACTGGTGGTAGGAGTGGCCTATGATCGTTGTCACGATATAAGGCGGGTTAGTTAGGTAGGGTCTACTGTGACCTTAGGGATTCCAATGAAACAGTGCGACGAAATTGACTTTGGTCATTGTGATGCAATGTGGATCGTTCCTGACTACGTCCCTGATCCAGATGTTATCTCAGGTCTATAGGATTCTGTCGAGATTCCCTACTGATCATTTTAAAGACACTCCTCGATTGACGTTTTTGCTTATGTTCAAGATAATTACGATTGATGGTTGCCCTCCGAGAAGGTTATCTATGATCACGATCAGTGCTCGAACTTTCAGTACCAGATACCAGAGGCAAGTCTGCGACCTTGCCTTTTCCCTTGGAGATGCAATCTCCTCGATACTCTTGTCGGGTTTTAGGTTAGTCGCAGTTCCCTGTCTCCAGGATCTAAATTCCTCTCTCAGGTTGTTGAGCAGGATGTTCTCTGGGACGTTCATGCTATTGTGGAGTTAGCATCTGTCCCTCAGCAAGTCATCATAGAGAGTCATTAATCTGACTTGTAATTTGCTGAAGGTTCACCGGTGCTTCCTCCATACGATCCTGTCTCTGGATAATATTTTCCGGTGAAATCACGGCAGGCTGATCCTGAACAGGATCTGCCTGTACAGCAGCGGTACTTTGGGAATGATTTTGGCTAGTTTCGGTATTTCTGGTAGTATTTCTGGTGTTTGCCATTGTTGAAAAAAGTGGAATGGACAAACTTTTCTGCCAGAATAGCTCTCCTTCTAGCGCCAAATGTTGACAAAGGTTTTGTCAATAATAAATTTGAAAAAATTGCAAATATGTGGTTTGTATGTGAAAAGGGTTAATTAATCAAAGCAAATAAAGAGACAAGGATTTAATAGTGGTTCGGCCCTAAAAAAGATGAGCCTACGTCCACTGTTTCTTTTCTATTTTCTGGAGAATTACAAGAGCTCAAAATTATAATGTGTTATCCGGAAAGAAGAAGCAAGAATCTAAAAAGTTCCCAAAGGATCTCAAAGATAAAAAATCAAAGATAAAAAAAAAAAAGAATTCCCCACTGAAACATTGAACTCCCTTTATATAGGTGAGGATAACTCAATATTTCTCAATTGTGAGAATAGGTAACTGTATAATCAAAAAATGCAATTCGAGTAACAATATAACTGGGTAATCACTTAAATGAGATGATTGGTCGACCTTTAAAGAGAAACTTTTGTTTCCCTTTCTTTGTAGGTTACCCATTTGACGAAATTTAGTCTAGTATCTTTTTCATTCTGGTCGCACTGTAGGTTACCCGTTTGACAAAATTTAGTCTAGTTTCTTTTTCATTCTGGTCGCACTAACTTATGCGGTGAAGGTCGCACTAACTTATGCGATGGAGGTCGCACTTAACCTTACTTATGCGACCTGACACGTTTATTTAGTGTACTTTTTTCTTTTTGGTATTGACAACATATAATATTTTAGACCGCACAACAGTATAAAATACAAGAATGAGGTCCCCGAGTCATGGACAGCAAGGTCAACATCAAGAATTGCCTTTGATTGTAATGCTGTTCCAATAGCACATATTCATCCAAAGACTGTTCCTGGACCGGTCAACTTTTGCATACTGTCCTCAATTTGGACGAGATCACGATTAATTAGTAATAGGCAATGATAATCCAAAATTGCAACTAACTTTTTTTTATGAAAGTATTATAATAAGAAGCTAGGACTGGTATTATTAATGTTTTTTTTTTGTTACTAAAAATCTTAAATTTTGTGATATTTTGAGTAGACTTTCTAGAAAAATGAAGTAACTTATAAAAGTTTTAATGTATGTGTCCCTTTCGGGAAGTTCGTAGACTTGACCTAAGAATAAAATGCAAGTTTTCTATTCTAAGGTATATATATATACACGGTTTTACGTTTGAAAGTGTCAAGATAATTAGAAAATTAAGTTAAATATAATAATAATAATGATAATAAATCAAAGCAGTGATTATCAGATATAGTCGTTCCTGCTTTATACGCAAAATATAGAGGAACTTGGCTTTAAATTTGAATGGTTAATCAACACAAGGAAAATACTTTCACTTTGTATAACTATTGTTATCTTCTTCTTTTCAAACATGATTAACCTTAGTTTATCTTTTTGTTTTCTCCCTTTTAGGAGATAGAGAAAGGTATTTGCTTAACAGAGTAATAACTATGAAAGAAAAATTAAATAAAAATAGAAGTTGCAGTTTGTATATTAATCTTATGGTTTGTCTTTTTTCAAAGTGTGGTATGTAGGTTTGTAACAAAAACACTGGTCTTTTTTAGGAAACTCAACCGAGTAGGACCAAAACAAAAGACAAAATTAAGTAATAACTAGGAACTTTTGTTGACCAATTGATCTTCGTTGAACAACATTTCAACCAACATCGACCACACCAACTCCGAGGCAAAAAGAGATCAAAGTAATACCAAATAGTAATTGGGTAATTGGGAATCAATTTATACAAATGTCAGCTTAATTGGGAATCAATTTATCATCAATTGTGGTCAGTAATATTTCATAAGTTTTTTTTTTAGTTCTTAATTGGGATACGTATAAATGTTTTAGATTTTTTAAAAAATAAAACGACGCTAAAATTAAGTAAATCTTACCAGTTAAATGAGAGAATTTTAGTTTAAATGAATTAGTACGTCTAGACACGTTGTCACAACACGTTGTTTGATACGATACGACACGTTTAAGCATGAGTTAATCGATTAGCGAGTTAATGATATTCAATTTTAGGCACCATGTAACTAAAAATACAATTAAAAAGTGATAAATAAGGTACGAAAACAAGTTTGTACCCATTGACAGTTATAATTCCACAATCACGAAACAAATTTTTGTAAATGAATGAATGAATTTGAAAAGAAAACACAATATAACTTGGATTTCTCATTTCACTTAAAGAAATTGTAAATAACCAATGCACCACTACTTCAACGTATTGTACTTGGTCAATAAATGCTTTATATACCATAATTTAATTTACAGTTATTTTGATCCCTATTCCCAATATTCTATAAGATATGCAAGGATTAGATACCGAATTAGATAAGTAAAATACCAAAGAGAAAAAAAAAACAAACTACATCATTCATTCATTCTCATTCCTTTCCAAAATATTTCCTTTTACAGTTTAGTTCCATTGCACTTAGATGTTCATTAACTAGAATTAATTTGTCAATTTCTAATTACTTAAATATTCCCCCTCGCCCCCCCAGAAAAAGTGAAAATATTTGGTTTTAGTTGATTATCAAACAAAAGCTTTCCAGGTCAATCTTTCGTCATTGTTTGTGGCTGGTCATCTAACTCTAAACCGGGGTCCCTTTTAGCTAGGCTTACTTCAAAGACTTGGCGTCTAGCATTGAAATTTGGAACAAGGCTGAGTCAGAGAGGGGGGGGGGGGGGGGGGTGGACCACAATTTGGCAGTTAATTGATCGATCAGCATAGAGTTTTTGGTGCCTAACACATTACTTTCCCGGGTCCTATGTATAAGGAAGACTAACTACCTTCTCCTTCTTCTTTTTCTTCTACTGGTCCTGTACGTCACCAGAAATATTATACTTTTGATTTATTCAAACATATCTTATATAGTTTCTTTTTCAATCCATTGTTGTTGATAGAGATCTTAGTCTTCAGCTTCTTCACCTTCTTATTTCAAAGTCCACCATATGGTTCTGGAACTTGTTACATGCTTTTATAGTAGTTTAAGAGTTTACATAAGTTTTCATTCCCCTCTCAAGGTTAGAATTTTCATTTATTTATTTATTTATTGTAATCTTCTGGCTGCTTAAGTTAATATCCATGTTAAATTTAGTGATGGTTTTTATTTAGGTTCATTGATTTCTATGGAATTTTCTTTTATTGCTCTGCAAATCTTTGTGGTCTTTATGCTTTCATATATATATATAGTTTTTCGACATGTGCTTTTGTTTGCTGAACTTGGAGCAAAATTGGCAACCTTACTGGATTGGATATGTACGAATTTGTTGGAATTCTAATCCTCTATGCTCTAAAAAGGATCTTCTGATTTTTTTTCCCCCTCAGAAGTTATGGGTATACGGTACTCTTTTCTTCTATGGATGAATAAAATGGTTGTTTCACCAAACCTACAAGATTGCCCTGCTTTATTTATTTATTTATTTTTCCGTATTTGGATTATGAGAAGGGTTGAATGAGTTAAATATGAGGATAAGGATTGCTAAATTTACGAAAGACGAAAATGATTTATTTGGTATTATGGACCGGTTATGGAAGGATTTTTCCCTTTTTTGTTGGTTGGTCCGGCCTATTAATGCTCTTCTGTGTGTCTATAAAGTGTTGGTTTACAAATACATGTGTGGCTTACACATCTTATTTCAGGTATCCCCAAGATAGTGGGGCTAGAATTTGAAGATCAACAAGTCTTCACCCAAAGTGGGTTCTCAAGCTTCATACGACACCAGAAATACTGCCATTGAGCTAAAATGGGGAAGCATTTACAGCGGAACGATTCCATCGTTGACGGAAACTATCCGAGCTGTATGTGTGGCATAATGCATTTTCTTGACTACCATCACTGGCAAAGTGTCAAAAAGTTGATTCCACACAAAAAGAACGGTGGAAGAAGACGTATCAAATGTAAACTTTCTCAATCTTTATAAATTCCCTCATCTCTTTCACCTATAGGAAACTAACCTTTTATTTAAGACCGGATTGAACTACATGGTTTATGGCAATTTAGTATGAATTCTCCGCACTCAGTAGTTGAATATCTGTATAGCTGTGAGAAATAGGAAGTTTTGAATCAAAATTGTGGTCCAATGAAAGCTTTCGTTAACTATGAACTTATAGCGCGAGTTATTGCTTGTAGACAATGGAAGTCCAAAAAGAATTTTGAAGAACCGTGACTCAGGCAAAGTGTTTATGGATGCCGATGGAGAACCATTGCTGGTAAGTTCTTTAAATACGTTGATCTACAACCGAAATTGTTCACGATGGTTGGTCTTTATCATGAGAATGAAAGGGCTCTACTGGCATGAAACATTAACTGACAGTGCCTTGAATACTTCAGGTCAAACAACAGAGTACAGATTCAATCCCTGCAAGCAGAAGGTCCGGAAAACCTCGCCTAAAATCGATGAATACTGAAGAGAGGCAAGAGAGCCACAGACATTGGATTCTGAGCTTCTCCTTACATTCATGGTTGCAGAGGGCTAATCCAGTCCATCATTTAGAACCTTCAGAAAATTGTTTGGGTCATACAGCTATTGGTACTGCCAATGCTGCAGATGTACGTGGGAATGATTACATTGCAAGAAAACAGGTTGCCTATCCAGCAAATTGTAATATGGTATCTGGAAGCCAGAATCTAATGAAAGCTAACCAGCAGAGTACAGATATATCCAATCAAGAGCTTGATGACAGCGTTGACATTATGGAGATATTCAAGGTAAACAAGGAATTTTTCTTGAAAATCCTACAAGATCCGGACGTCCGTAAAAACCAATTTCACGGCCTTAAGAATTCCAATATCAAGGTTAGATTAACCAAATCAAGGTCATTTCCTGTACCCAACACATCACAAGCTAGAAATATCAAGCCTAGTACACTAAAGCACAAGCAGAATGAAGTTTGGTTCTTCCTGAGTGGAGAAAAATCAGTTGCTGGTACTGGAGCACAAAAGTTGGAAGATTCAAAGCTCCAAAAGGCTCATTATATAAATTCTGTAACTGATCATGATACAACAGGAGATGTCAATAATCATGGATGGAATCGATTGGTCATAAATCGTTTCAGAGATATCAAGCAGAAAATAAAACAAGCACTCAAGGAGAGCAAAAAGGAACATGGCCACACAGCCGTTGACGCAGATTACCAGAGTGACCCTTTTGGAGGTAGAACTTCCATTGATGGTACAGAGATGTCTGAAAGACTCCAGATGACTATTGGCCAAGATGGTAACAAGATCGATATTTCGAACGATGATCTCAGAAAAAGAAGACTCCAACGTGTGAGAAGAACATCTTCTCTAAACGAGTCATTAGATAGATATACTCAGTTGTTTGAGAATGCTTTTGGTAGGGAGACCAAGTACCGCCACTCAAGAAGCTTAAGAGTGACAACTGAAGAAAAAGTTCCTTCTAATGCTCGAAAATCATGCAGAACAAATCTGTCTCTTCCTGATCTCGATTCCTTTTCTTCCTTTCTGAATGGCACGCCCTATGACGCGCCTATTCATTTAGTGATGCCAAATAAGACTCTAGTCGATCATATTACACATAAAGATAGAGATAATCAGACTGAACTAGAGTCATTAAACCTTGCTGTAAACACAGATCTCTCTCAACCGTTAGAAGGTGTTATAGAGACTGAATTGCAGAGAAGTGGCAGCAGTGCAAATATTGAATACTCAGGTAGTTCAACTGTAGATGGAAAGGAAGAAACAACCTCCATAACAGATAACATTGTCGAGGATGAAAACAAGCCAGCGAGAGAAAGCAGTGCTTACCAAGAGGAAGAGATTTTTGTCACAAACGATCCAAAAGAAGAGCTTTCGCAACCAAATTATAAATCGGTTATCGAAACTTGTATCCCGGAGGACTTAACCAACTCTGCAGAGTTTCCCACATCAGAAGGTAACAAGAAATTATCATTAATAAATAAGGCTTGCAATAATGCTTTAGTTAAGATACCCCTGAAACTAAAGAATTAAAGTTCTCATTGGCAGAGCTGTATGCTTATTTACCATGTTTTCGTCACTTTTATATGCGTTGTTGTAATTGCTTACTACCGCAATCAGTGTCCTTAACAATTTCAATTCTCATGGCTAATTTCTGTCAGGTTTGGAATCCAACCTTAAACGCCCTCAAACAGAAGACCCAGATTCCTTAATTATCCAACAAGACAGCGATTCTCTTCCAGATTGTCACAGCGCTTCAAACCGCGACGTAACCGAAACTGGAAACATAACCCGAGGCAACCTTTCTCAGCACTTCCAATCCGAAAACGCAGACTTCAACTACATTCAAGCATTACTCGAGCTTTCAGGCTTCATTGGCAATGATGAGCAGGCTTGGACGTGGCACTCACTCGACCAACCTCTCAGTCCTTCACTGTTCAAAGAAATGGAGGAGGACAACTCTCAAAATGAAGTCATCGAAGAAGAAGAAGAAGAAGAAGAAGAAGGAGAAGAAGTTGCAGCCAACAGCTTCATCAATCGCCACCTTCTCTTTGACTTAGTCAACGAGACACTCGGGGAGATGATTGAGAAATCATACACGTACTTTCCCAGAGGCTTTTCGTTCGGCTCGAACATTCGTCGAACACCTAAGGGGCATCAACTTGTTGAGGAGGTGTGGGAGAGAAGGAGCAAGAACTTGAGCTTGAGGCCGGAGCTGGACCAGACGCTAGACGACGTCGTGGCACGAGACTTGGGCAAGGGAGACGGTTGGATGAAGCTCGAGTCGGAGTCGGAAATGGTGGCGCTTGAGATTGAGGATCTCATCTTCGATCAGCTCTTGGATGAAGTGATATGTTCCTAAGTTTGAACATTAAAATTTTGTCTGTATAGAAAGTATGCATGTATGTTTAAGTATTTAGTGTAATATGATATACCACATTAACAAAATAGGATTATTTTCCAGATTCGGACCATCCAGTTTTCAATAAAACTTCAATTTCGTATCTTAGCACCCCAATTACCAAGTGAATGTAAAACTAGTGTGTAAACTGTAAATATCTAGACTCACTGCTTAAAAAAATTGTTATTTTGTTTATCTTGTTGTAACATAGCTTTTTTTTTTTTTCTCATTTTTGGAAAAGGTGATTTAGTAAGGTAAATCACTGGTTACACATGCCAATTGGGACTAGTTGAGTTGGTCTAAGATTTGAGGGATGTGTGTGTGAATTTGAGGGATTAGAGACTCAAATCTTGACAGAACATGTGTGTGTTATTTTTTTTTTTAATTTGTAATAACCGGTGATCATTAGTTTAGCTAAATAAAAAAAAAATCACCGGTTATACAAGGTTATACAAGAAGATAAAACTATAGGATAACAATCAACCCGATACATCTCATTTGACAAACTGAAAGCCTCGTTGGCCAATAAGTGGGCCACTTTATTTCCATTCTTAGGAATAAAGCGATAATAGTCTCAATTAGTCAAACGAAGTAAAGATTTACATCAGAATATATAAGATCAAGGTCTCCCAAATAATCACTAGAATTCAAGCCACATATAACAGATTGAGCATCAGATTCAATTATGGAAATAGGGGCACCCCACTCAAGAGCTGCAAGCAAACCATAGAGAATAGCAAGGAGTTCCGAGCATTCTATTGAAAAGGATCCTCGCAGTCGTGAAGTGCAAGTTGCTAGGACTGTCCCAAAATGGTCCATGAACACTATCCCAATGCCAATAGAATCAGCGCCAACCAGAACAGATGCATCGCTATTCATTTTAATAGAGCCAATTCCAGGAGCCGGCCATAAACTAGGAGATTCAAAGCTGGCGGGAACTTACAATTGAAAACACCGGTGATAGCTTTATATTCATACAAAAGGGAGTTTGCAAAGGCAACCTGTGAATTTTAAGAACGAGTGACTCCTCGATGGAGAACATGGTTTCGTTTCCTCCAAACACTCCAGAGTAGAGTTCCAAATTTCTCAAAAGCTTCCTGAGTAAGATATCAAAACTCTAGTCTCAAACTAGACAATCGTGCAGTACCTAGTACAGTCCATCGTACTAAGTCAGTCTACCAACACTTAAGAAAGAGACTTAGAGTAAGGTTTAAGACAAAATGGCAAAGGATAAGAGAGTTTGAGTGAATGAAAATTTTGTATTACTCTTAGAATGCTTACAACTCTAAAAAATGGGACTTGTACACAAATGAACCTAATGTATCTTTTATATAGGCAAAGCTTAAACCAACCAAGAGTTATGATCGTGCCAAGTGACATGAACTTACAAAAGGTCTAGAATCTTCTCAAATAAAATAGCAATATCTACAAAGATATTTATTTACATGGAGAAATCTAGAACAAGCATGGTCTAGATCATTCTAGGAGGTTCACCCATCATCTTGGCTCTTCCAAGTTATTCTAGGAGCTTTTAGGATAATCCCAACCTATCTAGCACTATCCGACCTTGTCTAAATCCTTCTAGGACTTTGTAGCACCATCTAAAGTCTTCTAGCATGGCCAAACTCTCTCTTGATCATTTTAGAAGTGTCCACATATTCTAAGGCTTTCCCCTATCCTCTTGGGTGAGCAGTATATATAGAGGATCTTAGGGCCATAGGGTAATAACAGTTAGATTTTAGAGAGCCAAATGAGTGGGGCGTAACACCCTCCCCCATTCAAATTCGTGACGTCTCCGTCGCACCATCAACTTTGAACCGTTCGATATAATCTTTGAATTGCCATAAGGCATCCTAATGCTCCTAGCTAGCCTCGGCCTCAGGCAAATTATTCCATTTCACTAAGTATTCTCAATAATTAAGCATACCACGTCGGCGGATCAAGCAATCACCAAGAATATACTCCACCTCTTTATCAAAAGAGGTTACCACTGTAGTAGAAGATCTTTTGAACTCGCCTCTTGAAAGGTCTCCCCTTGTCTCTATGGTAAGGTTTTAGTATGCTAACATATAAGACGGGAAAAATCTTTAATTTGAAAGGAAGTTGAAACTCATAGAAGACCTTACTCACATGTTTGAGTACCAAAAATAGACCTTTATACTTGTGTACCAACCCTTTATGTACCTTTCTCAAGGTTTTGAATTGTTGAGGCAGCAGTTTAACAGGGAGTAAATCCCACTCTCGTACTCAATGTGTCTTCTCTTTTTGTCGATCTACTTCTTCATTCTTTTAGAAGCTTTGTTCAAGTAGGCCTTAGCCATCTCTGTTTGCTCATGTCATGCCTTAGCAAACTTAAATTCTACTGGACTCTTTCTGCTGTAACTTGTTGCTAAGGTATGTAGGGTCACAGGTTATTGACCCATAACTATCTCAAAGGGGATTTTACCCGTGAACTCATTCCTTTAGAGGTTAAAGGACAATTGGGTTACATCAAGAAATTTTGCCCAATCTTTTTAGTTGGTACTTACAAAGTACCTCAAGTATAACTCTAGTAAGGCGTTCACCATCTCTATCTGGCCATCGTTTTAGGGGTGAAAGCTAGTAAAAAAGTTCAATTCCGAACCTATCAACTTAAACAATTCTATCCAAAACCTTCTAATGAATCGGGGGCTACGATCACTTCTAATGTTTGACGAGATTCCCTAGAGCTTCACAACATGCTTCATAAAGAGCTATGCAGTCTTATCGGCAGAATAATCGGTACTTGCTAAAGTAATCAACTACCACTATAATGCTACCAAAGTCTTCTGGCTTAGGCAGACTAGTGATAAAATCCGTAGAGATACTTTCCTACAACCTCTTAGGAATCAGGAGAGGTTCTAACAATCTGCCCGGTAATTGTTGTTCCAATTTGTCTTGTTGGCATATAAGACAAGTTTGTACATAGATTTCAATATCATCACTCAGTTGAGGCCAATAGTAGATAGCTTTGATAAGATCAAGAGTACGTTTGTGACCTGAATGACTAGCCCACAAAGAATCGTGACACTCTTTAATAAGCTCTCTTTTTAAGTTCCCTCACTTAGACATATAGAGTCAATTGTCTTTGGTGTAGAGAAGTCCGTTACTGAGCTAAAAGTGTCTCTTCTTTCCTTCCTTCACTAGGGGCAGTAGGCTCTTTACAAGAACATCGTGTTCTAGCCATTCCTTGATTTCCTTCGTCAAGGTGCTATTAGGCCTGCTTAAAGCAGCCAGCTCTGTCTTTCTACTTAGGGCATCCGTCATCATATTAGGCTTCCTAGGCTTGTATTCAAGCTTATAGTCAAATTCTGCCAAGAAATCTTACTATCAAGCTTGCTTGGAACTCAACTTTTTCTGAGTTTGAAAGTACCTTGTGGCTATATTGCTGGTCATGATCATGAAGTAAGTGCCCAACAAGTAGCGCCGCTAAACTCTTAGGCAATAGATGATGATAGTCATCTCTTTTTCTTGCACCGTGTAGCGTCTCTCGGTGTCATTGAGCTTGTGGCTTTTATAAGCAATGAGATGCACTTCTTGCATTAGTATTCTACCAATAACAAAGTCAGAGGCATCGTGTGAAACTCATATACCTTAAAGTGGTCAAGCTAGTTGAAAACTAGCTCTTCACTTACCGCCTTCATCAAGTTTTCAAATGAGATTTGACACTCAGGTGTCCACTCCCAAGACTTGTTCTTTTTGAGCAAGTTAGTAAGTAGTGTTGCTCTTGCTGAGTAGAACTTGATGAACTATGTATAGTAGTTCACAAGTCCGAGAAAAGATCTGATGCAAATCCAGATACGGTTACAAATGAGCCAATTCAAATTCCAATTAGACTGGTTAAAAGAGCTCGAGCTCAAAGATTCAAGGAGTCTCTCAATGAGCTGATTCATAGCATTTGGACTGAGATAAATTCTTGGAGACCTAAGGATAATGTTCCACATGATCCACAATGTCAGATTTCTATTATTCAAGCTTTGGAATAATCTACAAAAGACTCTCACAAGAGGATTGCTCAAGGGTACGTGAATTAAAGCTTAGTTTCTTAATTTTGGTGACTTACCCATTTTTAACTCATCAAGGAGAATAATTGGCTGCAATTAATTAAATTACTTTTCTTATTTATTTATTATAAGTTTTATTGCTGAGTTGTAAGGCTTACATGTCAATCTAGATACTTTCCTTTTTTTTATTATGCAATAGGTGTGTTTTTTAGGGTAATTGTAGGAAATCAATTATCTGAATTGAATTAGGTTATTTTAGTTTCCTTTTCTTGTTTTGAGCAGCTTCTTAGATGTTTTTAGTAGCCAATTTTCGTGGTCCTTATGTATATAAGTAGCCATTGGCTAAATGAAAAGATCAGATTACAATTCATTAAAATTAAAAGTAATTTCTCTTTGGTTCTTTGAGAACTTATTCGAACTTATCAAATTTCACTGTGGCATTCATCCATTGACTTATTAATCGAGTTTTCCACCCTTGATTGTGGCATCTTCCTTTATACCAAGGTTTACATCTCTTTATAGGTGTTAGGTCGAGGTTTTCTATCCAAATCTAATTGTAGAATGGTCCTAGGCATCATCCTTGTTTCAGGTTTCATCACAAGTTAGCGGGGTTCGTATCATTTAGTATCATTATATGGTGGGATCAGCTGGTAATGAATAGGAGAAGAAATAAAGAGCGTCCAGTAAAGATGTGGGAGGAGATGAAAATAGTGATAGGAAAGAGGTTTGTACCGATCTACTACTACCGAGAATTGTGTAACAAGTTGCAAAACCTTAGGTAAGGTAATCGGAGCGTAGAGGAATATTATAAGGAGATGGAGATTACTATGATTCGAGTGAATATATAGGAGGATCAGGAGGCTACAATGTCTAGATTCTTGGTTGGTTTGAATCAATAAATTACTAATGTGGTGGAACTACAACATTATGTGGAGTTAGAAGATATAGTCCACATGGCTATAGAAATTGAGAATCAAATCAAGAGGAAGGGTAGCACACATCTAATCCAAAATCCAAGTACATCTGCTTGGAAATCGAATCAATAGAAAAAGGATGAGAGGCAACCTACGATAAAGCCTAAAGCTGAGCAAAAGCAAGAAGTGACCAGCCATATAAATCAAGGTAAATCCAATTCTTCTACTTCTAGAAATCGTGATATCACGTGCTTTAAATGTTAAGGAAGGGTCACATAGTTAGCCAATGTCCAAACAAAAGAGTTATGGTGTTGCGAGGTGACGGTGAAATTGAAACTGAAGACGAAGATGACACCGGTCTTATGCCATCATTAGAGGATGCCGATGAAGAGGAATACCCTTCCCAAGGAGATTTGTTGGTAGCAAGGAGAGCTTTGAGTGCACAAGTCAAAGAAGATAAAGAAGTGCAACGAGAAGACGTCTTTCATACTAGGTGCCACGTTTAAAATAAGGTATGTAGTATGATTATTAATAGTAGTAGTTGTACTAATGTTGCTAGCTTTACTATAGTGGAGAAATTAGGGTTGCCAACCATGAAGCATCCCTAGCCTTACAAGTTGCAGTGGTTAAATGATAGTGGTGAACTGAAGGTGAATAAACAAGTGTTAGTTTCTTTTCGTGTCGGGAAATATGAAGATGAAGTTTTATGCAATATGGTTCCGAGCAAGTTGGACACTTGTTACTAGGTCGACCCTGATAATTTGATAGGCGTATTAAATATGATGGCTTCAGCATTGAATGCAAGTTAGACACTTGTTACTAGGTCGACCCTAGCACAACATTGAATACAGAGGGGAAATCCACAGCTAAGAATTAGGTCATTACCATTAAAACCCTAGGATAAGTTCCAACGTTGATCATTAACTCAATCATGCCCCTAGGCATTATGCTGTTACCAGTAAATCCGTAAAGTGGAGTAACAGTGGGCTTTAAGTCACTTTCACTCAACCCCATCTTCTTGAAGGCGTCATAGTACAGGATGTCGACAACACTTCCATTATCGACCAATACTCGTCATAACTATATGCTTCCACAGTTGATTTTTATGACCAACGCATCATTATGTGAGTAATGAACCTCCTTTGTATCCTATTCTGTGAAGGTAATATCCATGTCCAGTACCCGTTGAAGCTTTTATGGTCGCTGCTCAAGGTGCATGACATTGGTCAATGGCTGCTGTCGAGCTTCTCATGCATACCTATCTTGCACCCTCTTCGAATCTCCTCCAACATGCGGCCCTCCAAAAAAGTTCATACTTCACGTTAAATTTCTGGAGGTCACTGTTGGATTTCTTTTCGCATTTCATTATTCTGTCTGGTGTACTGCCGCAGCCGCCCTTCTTTAATTAATCTTTCGATTTTGTTCTTCAAGGCATAGCAGTTATTGGTATCGTGTCTAATATCATTGTGATACCGGCAGAACTTATTGGGATCACACCTCGCTCTATCCTGTTTTATCGGTTCCGGTTGACGATATCGCTCCTACTAGTTTGTGACTGCATAGATATGATCTATGGGTGCATTTAGTTCAGTATAGTTGTTGAATCTCATAGGAGCTCTTGGAATCTCCTGTTTTTTCTGTTTGGGCTGCTTCTCAGTTGATTGCTCATTACTTCTTTTGTTTGACTTCTTGTTATTATTATTATTAGTCATGGTCGCATCTTTAGCAGCATCTTTTCCTCCTTCCTTCTTCGTCTTATGAAGATTCTCGCATGAAGATTCCATCCTCAGATGCCGACCAACTCTTCGATAAAAGTCTTCAAGGGTTTTGTATTCTTGCTCAAGTAACTCTTCCTAGAGTTTAGTCTTTGGTTATACCCCAGCCATCATTAGAGTTAAAACTCTCTCTTCAGGGGGTTGTTGACCTTTGCCAACTCTGAGGTAAAGCAGTTGAGATAAGAACATAGAGTTTCCTCCGAACCTTGCCGAATAACAGACAGATTGACAAGTGGAATAGTAAAATTTGTCGTAGCCTGGAATTACCTCAAGTACACAGTCTGAAGTTGTTGTCAGGATGAGATTGAACCAGACTTAAGTCATCGAAACCACTTCTTCACTGATCCTATGAGAGTTACAACAAAACATCTGCAACGTGCGAGATCATCGACACGATGGAGTTCCATCAGGTCGCTGAAGTGATCCATATGATCATGTGGATCAGTTTTCCCATCAAAAGTGTTTATGGTGGGAAGTTTGAATCCAGCAAGTAAGGCACTAGCTGGAACTTCCTCGCTGAATGGCGATTGACGATACCCATCAGCGAATTCATCGTCCCAGCCAACAAGTGCATCTAATGCGATCCTTAAATTATGAACATCAACGTTCAGAGGGAGAGCATTATCTCTTACTCGTGGAAAAGGTGGCCTTTGGTCGTTATCATGATATAAGGCAGGTTGGTCAGGCAGGGTCTACTGCGATCTTTGTGAGAATTCTAATGTAATAGTGCGACGAGATCGACTTCGGTATTATGATGAGATGTGGATCGCTTATGACTACGTCGCTGTTCTAGGTATTGTCTTAGGTCTGCAAGATTCTGTCTCGACTCCCTACTAATCCTTTCAAAGACACTCTTCGATTGATGTTTTTGCTCGTTGTTTAGACAATCATGATTGACGGTTGCTCTTCGAGAAGGTTGTCCACGATCACGATCAGTGCTCGAACTCTCAGTACCAGAATTCAGGGGCAAGTCTGCGACCTTTCTTTTTCCTTTGGAGGTGCGATCTCCATGACGCTCCTACTGGGCTTTGTGCTGGTCGCGGTTTCCTGTCTTTAGGAACTGAATTCCTCTATTAGGTAGTTGAGCAGGACCTTCTCTGGGACATTCGTGCTGTGGTGGAGTCACTACATGTCTCTCAGCAAGTCATCGTAGAGAATCATTAATCTGGTTAGTGATTTGCTGAAGGTTCACCATTGCTTCCTCCATGCAATCTTGTCTCTGGACAATATTTTCTGGTGCGGTCACAGTAGGCTGATCCTGAGCAGGATCTACCTGTGCAGCAGCAGTACTTTGGGGTTGGTTTTGGCTAGTTCCGAAGATTCTGGTGTTTGCCATTATTGAAGAAGCGAAATTGACAAACTTTTTACTAGAATAGCCATTCTTCTAACGCCAATTGTTGACGGAGGTTTTATCAACAAGTAATTTAGGAATTATAAGATGTGGTTTATGTGTGAAAAAGGTTGATAAATTAAAGTAAATAAGAAGACAAGAAATTTATAGTGGTTCAGCTCCAAAAAAGATGAGCCTACGTCCATTGTTTTTCACTATTTTCTAGAGATTTATAAGAGTTTCGTTAAGTCTCAAGGTCAGAATCGAGAGAGAGAGAGAGATACAGAGTGTAGCCCAGAAGTTTTTATAACAACACTAAGCTCCCTTCATATAGATGAGGATGGCTGATTGTTTCCCATTTATAAAAACGGGTAAGTATGTAATCAGAAAATACAATTCAAGTAACAATATAATTGGGTAATAACTTAAATAAAATGATTGGTCGATCTCCATTCAGAAACTTATTTCCCTTTCTTTGTAGATTACCTGCTTGATGAAGCTTGATCTAGTTTCCTTATCATACTAGTCGTACTTAACTCATTCAGAGGAGGTCGCACTTCAATCAGAAAACTTCACATGCGACCTAACGCATTCAACTTGGTCACTAATTTTTTCTTTTTGGCATTGACCAATATATAGATTTTAGATCCCACAACACACATATATATATATATATATATATATAATATAGATATCAAAGTGTGTTTTTTTAACGTATGTCTGCCTCTAGTGAATGGTATTTCGATTGCTATATGGTCGAAGCTTTATTACACGAGGGCCAGTTTTCTTGCGACCCAATGGCGCTGCAGAATTTTTGGTTGTGATATTGGTAGAAAAATTGGAGAAATGAACAAACATATGAAGTGTTTGATGAAATGTCTAACGCAACTTTTTAATTTCTTTCACTATGTGTTCCCCCGTTGAGTACGGTTATTTATTAAAAAAAAAAAAAAGCACTTTCCTTTTTTTTTTTTAAATAAAAGAAGTTTCGTTAAAATTTTCATATGATGGATGAAAAGGTACAACTTTCATGATTCTTCACCTAGAAAAAATGTAACTGACTAATACCAATACTTTCGCTGTTTTTCATGTACGTTTTGATAGGTTTGGATGTTGAGAAGAAGCCAAGGTAAGCTTACTCAAACAAGTACACGCTTGTTCAACTTAAGGAGAGATTGACAAATAAGATTAATAGTAACGAAGGCTAGTCCAATCTTGGAAGCCCGTTTGGTACTTAAAACTGTCAGGAGTCGTTTGGTACGGAGTAATTTTTAAGTGAGAACGAGTATTTCAAGTCATTTGATATAGAGTAATCTTTAGATAAGAATGAATACATATTTAATATTATTTTAATGCCTAATAAAATAATCACTTTGAAAATCAAAATCTCTTAAGTAGAGATTATCTTAAAGTTACCAAAATATATAGATTTTAAATGATATTTATTTAAAACTTATCCTAAAAAATAAAATAAATAAAAATACGACATCCTAAAAATCATAACAAATTATTTTATTTTATACTAACAAATTTTATTATTTTATAAATAATTTAATTTTTTAATTATTTTTTAATTTTAATTTAAACACATTTCTATGCACAACCAAATATAGTTATCTAACATCATCATAGACAAGATTACTGTATGCAACCAAATATAATTATTTTAGATATCAGACAATCATATCACTATCTTCGTTAATATGAAAACTAGGATCAGCTTGTACCAAACGGTCTCTTAAGAAAGTCCTCACAAACTCCGTGGAGCTTTCTATTTCATTCTTCCTATGCGGACTCGCCCATGAAGAATTTGAAGCTTGCTCCTCTGCAGGTTGGTTCATTCTGTCTTTTAAGTGATGTTGCAATCAGAATGATAGGCAAGCTCATATTATTTTCTACTTGCATTAAAATTTTTGTAGGAGAGGAGAATAATAGACAGGTTTAATTTATATGCTAAAGGAGGTGATGGTGGCAATGGTTGCTCCAGCTTTCGTCGTAGTCGGCATGAAGTCGTGGTAAACCTGATGGTAGGTTCTCTTTAAACATGTTTGTATAAAGCAAAATATTGTTTACTATCATGTACATGTTTATAGTCGATTCAAGTAAGTAAAATGATCTGATGATCATTCTTATTGACAAAAACGTGAAGCATCAGAGGGTTGTTAAGCTTGTCATGCAACTCTAGAACCGTTGCAGGTAGGAATGGTGAAAGAGGCGGCGATGTAATATTTGAATGTTCCCCTGCAGTTCCGGACTCTAGCAGTTTGCAACACCACATTGTATGTGGCACATTTGTTTCCATGCATCCCAAGCAATATATAGCTTGACACTCCAAAATTACAAATCACAGTTATAGTTATTTTGTTTTGCAGAATGCTAGTAGAGGAGGACATGGAGCCTCCAAGAATCAGATTGGAACAAGAGGGGTTGATAAGGTTGTTACTTCTAAGATGTTCTGTTTGCATGCGATTTTGTTGTATTGTTGTTTGGTCACCCGACTTAAAATTAAAATGCAGCAGTTTATTACGAAATTCTTGTATCTGGTAGGTTGTCCAAGTACCCATTGGCACTATTCGTCTTATAAAGGGTGAAATTCCTTATGCAGCTGAGAACCATTCTTCAAGAGATTTGGATCCTTGGGAGATTCCTGACACACTTTCTAATGGGGTGTCTGTATCTAACCTGAGAACTGCCTTTAATGACCCAAGTATGGTAGAGGATAGTAGTTGTTCATGTTAGAAGATCGACTTTACGAAAGCGATAATACAACTAAAATACGAGTTGAGAAAATTTGGATAAAATGAAATAAATAAGGCACACAAAAGAATTAACGTGGTTCACCCAACTTAGGCTACGTCCACGGACAATGCTGTGAAGAATTTCACTATGAAGAAGAGATTACAACTCACTTCTCTCTAAATACAAGGAGAGAACAAATGAATCTCTCTCTCTTTCTTGAAATAGGAGAAAACACTCTCTCTAAACAATTTAGGAGAAAACGAGTGGGATACTAAGAGGAATACCTAGGCTTGAATTCTCTCTTAGAAAGGAAGAGGATTTAGAATGGGATGCAAAACAAGTGATGAAGCCCTCCATATTTATAGAACTTAAAAGGTAGTGTGAGCACCATCTTTTACTATTGCTATTACGGCTGCTCTTTTCACTATTCCTATTGCGGCTGCCTTTTTACTGTTCCTATTGCGGCTAGCTGGTGAGCTGTAATTATTGATTTGTTCAACATTCTCCCACTTGAAGACTTGATTTTAATCATGTCTTCACACTTGATGAATCTCTATTTTCTTCCCTTGTCAATTCTTCATGCTGCTTATATTTCTGCTAGGCCAAATAAGGATCTATACCATTGGAACTTACCAGTGTTGATTGGTTTGGTTAAAGCATCTGCTAGGTTCTCCTTTGTGTGAATCTTCTTCATGTCCACACTTCCATCTTCTACTACTTCTCGAACAAAGTGATATTGAACGCCAATGTGCTTTGTCCTAGAATGAAAGGTTGGATTCCTTGCAATATGCAAGGTACTCTGACTGTCACAAAATAGAGAAATCTTTTCTTGTTTGTGCCCGAGCTCTTCCAATAACCTTTGAATCCAAATAGCCTCTTTACAAGCCTGTGTAGCTGCCATGTATTCTACTTTTGTTGTAGATAAAGGCACAACAGTTTGCAGTTTTGAAACCCAGCTTACAGCTCCTTTTGCAAGAGTAAACACATAGCCTATAGTAGATTTTCGTTTGTCAAGATCACTCGCAAAATCTGAATCAACATATCCTCTGACAGTAAATTCTGATCCTCCATAACATAATGCAGCATCTGAGGTTCCTTTGATGTATCTCAGAATTCTCTTCACAGCATTCCAATGCTCTCCACCAGGATTCGTCATATATCGACTAACCGCTCTCACTGCTTATGCAATGTCTGGCCTTGTACATATCATTGTGAACATTAGGCTTCCCACTGCTGATGCATATAGTACTCGAGATGTCTCCATCCTCTCTGCTTCATTGCTATGATACATCCCAGAGGATAACTTGAAGTTAATAGGAAGTGGGGTAAAAACTGACTTACAATCTTGCATATTGAAGCGGTCCAAAATTTTCTTCAAATAATTCTTCTGAGAAAGCCGATTCTTCCTGTTACCTCTGTCTCGGTGAATTTGCATCCCTAGAATCTTATTTGCTGATCCCAAGTCCTTCATATCAAATTCCCTAGCTAACTGTGCCTTCAATTCTTGGATTCTGCCTTTGTTGGGGCCCGCTACCAAAATGTCATCCACATACAACAATAAGATAATAAAATCACTATCTTCATCAAACCTCCTGAAGTATGTGCAGTGGTCTGAACTGAGTCTGTTGTACCCAAGGCTTATAATGAAGGAATCAAATCTCTTATACCAACACCTCGGCACCTGTTTGAGGCTGTATAGAGATTTGTTCAACCTGCAAATCAAGTTCTCCTTGCCTGTTTCAGCAAAACCATCTGGTTGGAGCATATAAATCTCTTCTTCAAGTTCTCCATGAAGAAATGCAATTTTTACATCTAGCTGCTCTAGATATAGATCAAACATAGCACACATCGTCAGAACCACTCTAACTGTTGTCAGTCAAGCTACAGGTAAAAATATCTCATTGAAGTCAATACCTTCTTTCTGAGTATATCCTTTTACCACCAATCTCACACGATACCGCTCCACTTGATCATTGCTATCACACTTGATCTTGTAGATCCATTTGTTACCAATAGCCTTTCTTCTTTGTGGTAGGGAAACAAGATCCTATATCTTGTTCTTATGAAGGGCTTCAATCTCTTCTTGCATTACTATCATCCATAGGGATATATCCGGGCTTTTGGTAGCCTCATGAAAAGTTGTTAGCTCTCCATCCTCTATTAGAAGATAGTATGCAGTATTGCTCTTAATGATATAATCCGAGTGCCATGCCGGTGTTCTTTTCTCACGAGTTGATCGATGAATTTTAGAAGCCTCTTCCTCGCTGGTTCTTCTACTTCGTACTCTGGTGCTACTTCAGAAGAATTTGAACCTTCAGTATTCTTTTCTAACTGAACTATAGTAGTTTCTGGTCTGCTATCGTCTCCCTTCTCTTGCAGTTTATACTCTGCAAATATCACATCTCTGCTGATAACAACCTTATAGGCAGTGGGATCCCATAAGCGATATCCCTTGACTCCATCAACATATCCTAAGAGTATACACCTTCTGGACTTTGAATCCAATTTTGTGATTTCTTGGGCGTTGTACATCACGTACACAGGACATCCAAATATATGTAAGCGAGAATAATCAGCTGGCTTACTAGTTCACATCTCTATCGGTGTCTTCAGATCAATTGCTGTTGATAGAGATCGATTAATTACATAACATGTGGTGTTGATTGCTTCTACCCAGATTGCCTTGGGTAGACCTGCAGCTTTCAACATTGCTATTGTTCTTTCCAACAAGGTTCTGTTCATCCACTCTGCCACTCCATTTTGTTGAGGAGTGTACGCTACTGTGAACTACCTTTTAATAACTTCTTGTTGACAGAAGTTATTAAATTCATCGCTTGTATATTCTCCTCCATTGTCTATCCTTAAACACTTGATCTTTTCTCTAGATTCAAGCTCTATTCGTGCTTTGAATATTTTGAAGACTGAAAACACATCTGCCTTCCTCTTGATAGGATACACCCAACATCTCCTAGAGTGATCATCAATAAAAGATACAAAGTATCTAGCTCCTCCTAGGGATATTACCGGTGCTTGCCAAACTTCAGAGTGAACTAGGTCTAGAACTTTTTTACTTCTAGAACTGGATGTGCAAAACTTTAATCTATGCTGGTTGCTTCTGACACAATACTCACAAAAGGGTAAAGATACCTTTGTGAGACTAGGAAGCTGTAACATCCCCTAGTTTAACCATATTGTCATATACAGTCAAACTATGAAGTATTATTCTTTCTTAAACATTATCTTTTGTTTTGATAAAAAGGTGGGCAATTTTTTATTTTTTATTTTTGAACTTTCTAGAACTTTATGACAAAAGCAACTGCATGGCATTTCTTGTTAAAAGTATCTTTATAAAATGTACACTCAAAAGAGGTTTTCACCAGTCGATTTTGTCATCAACAGTAATATTTACATTACACCAAAATATCTCGAAACAAAAAAAATGTCGCCCACAGGTCAAGCTCGTCTACATCTGTATGATCACGGCGACAAAAAGGCAAGCCAGGCAACCAGCTAGTCAACACCAAAATATGCCTCCTCATCTGCATCACAAGACTAAAATGAGCTAAAACTCAGTAAGTAAAACTATGCATGCTTATGTATGCTTTAAAATCTCGTAAAGTTCCCATTGTACCCTTTTCTTTCTTAAACATTTTAGTTCATGTATTTTGCTTAAAACGTATTCATAATTGAGCCCTTTAGGGCATTACTTGTCCCGTAAGGCGATAGGCCGTGATAACATTAGGCGGAACTCTAGCCAAGAGTAAAAATAAGGTGCGACTGTCGTGTGAGGTTTTTGAAAACTCCTTCCCTCATCAAAGGGGCATCCCACACCGTGCTAATCTTGTCCCGCTTCAATGAGACACATCATAACATCCGCAAATCCCGCTTCAACGGGAGAGTCTACATCAACAGACTTACCTATCTAGCTCCGACAGACTAACAATTGCCATTAAAACTTAACTTATAAAATTGGTACGATGATACTCATTTTCAAATACTCTTATAATTGAAATCTCCATTTGCATGCAAAATATGCCATGCACATGCCATTTCATAACTTTCAGGAATAAGTAAGTTTCACATAAATACATCTTCCATATAGTTCTTGTGATGCAGTTGTAAGTCTTTACTTACCTTGTGTTCTGAATAGGAATCGATAGTGGAAAGAGTCAATATCCTCTAGAGATTGGTGTGCTAATCACCTGTCATAAATTACTATTACTCAAGATGCACATTTTACAAAAAGAATGCATTAAGATATTTGAACAATACCGAAATCAAAACTTTCACCAATTTAGGAAACTTAATCTTAAAATGACTCAGGAGTGTATAAATCACTTAAGGTACTTGGTAGTCAATAACTAGCATTGAAAAACTGTTCAAAAGTATTTAAAATATGAATGCTAGTT
>JXTB01000556.1:21330-37692 GCA_002914805.1 Parasponia andersonii | reverse complement strand
TTCATAACCCTTTCTCTAACTTTTAACCCAAAATATATATTAAAAAAAAAGGCAAATGTGAAAGACAAATAGGTGAGAGTAAGTAGTACTCGATTGATATTTAGAAAAAAGAAAAAAAAAAGTAGTACTCGATTAGGAGAAGGGAGATAAGTCCTTAGTTTCAAATAAGATCCTAGTGAAAAAGGAGGAGGAGATAAAGTTAAAAATGACGTGATGCTAGCTGAAATAGGACAATTTTGTTGGAAATGAAATGAAAGAGCAAAATTAATTTTTGAAGTTTAAAAAAATAGGATGAAATTGCTAAACTTATTTTGGAGCTTTAAAATTAGACGAAATTAGCAAATTTATTTTGGAGATACAACTGCTATATTAATCTAGATTAAAAAAAAAGTTCTAAGTTGTTAAACAAAATATGCATGTAATATATAAGGGAACAAAGCGAAACTGGAATTATAGTATACAATAATATTGTTTAAGCCAAAATTGAAAAACATAGTCAGTAACGAAACATTAGAAAAACTCGAACCACAATGAAAAAACCGAAACTTGTGTTCCACAGAGATAAGGTCTTTGAACTTGAAGATATTTCTGATGGTAATCAGCCTTCTCCTAGTGTTGGTTCACATGGTGCGGAGGCTATTCTCATATTAGACCTCACGGGCATTGCCGATGTGAGCCTCGTAGGCATGCCATATGCTGGTAAAAGCACACTACTGGATGCTATATCAAGCTAGCTAGGGCCAAGCCTTCAATAGGCCACTATGCCTTCAATACTCTTAGACCAAATTTAGGGCTCGAATTTGAATTATGATGAACTATCAATTAAAGTGGCCAACATTTCGACTTACAACCAAGGGCGCTCATGAAAACCGAGGACTTGATCCGCCGACATGCGTTCCTGCGCCACATCGAGCACACAAGGATCCTATATGTGGTGTCAAACGAATTTGATGAAGAACGAGGAAATGGAAAGAACGAAATTGATCCTGTATGTGTCCTATATATATATATATGAAAGAACTGAAAACAAGGACATAGTGCAATGCAAGGTGTTCCATACCTATAGAGGAATGTAGCCTGCGTGGCACTACAGAAAAAACAGTCTACTGGGGGGTCATCCCAATAGGTTCCAATGTCACCCTAATAGGTTTTGGGGGGACAAGGTTGTCCCAGTAGCATTTTCTGATTTTTTTAAATAATTATTTATATAAATTTTAAGAAATATATTAATTTATTGGGGCAACATGTCACCCTAATAGATAATATAATGCCACCTAATAGGTAATTCAATAATTTAAAAATATATATATTATCTATTAGGACCACATTTGTTGTCCCAATAGAGTTACCGTGTGTTTTTAAAAAAAGCAATTATAGTAATTTTGTATTTTTGTAATTAGGCTAACATAATTATAAAATTAGTAAATATCAATAATTGAAATTAACATATTATCATTAAATAAAAATAATAATTAAAACCAAATTATAATTGAAAAGACATACTTTTTTTCCCATAAAATTGACCTTAATCATTTCTTACAGATACATACACGTATATGCTCAAACACGAAATTACTAGCTAGTCCCACCAGAATACAGAAATGAAAATAAAATAGAGCGCTTCTTTAACCTTTAAACTTTTTTTTTACGTCATTTTTAAATATTTTTTTAATGATCTCGGACAACAATAAGACATCAAATCTTAGCAACAAACTTAATTAACAGAAATATCTAAAAACTCGGTAAATTTAGCTAGACAGAAAGTGTAAAATGAATCTCTTATTTGTAGGCAACAAAAAAATAGAAATTTAAACATCATGAACTTTTATCTCATTCCAGAAACATTTATCAGGTCCTTGGAAGAAGTTGTAGATCCAAACAAGTGACATGTTGACCGCAATTTCAAAGCACTACAAGAAACATGACTTTCACCAACGTATTTTTTCGTCGGAAAAAGTAGTATAAAACTATCGGCGAAAGGTATTTGACAATTACCGACACAATTCCTCGTCGGCGAATATCATCGATGTAAGACCGTAGCTAAATGTCACTTTCCGACAGAAATTTAATTTTGTCGTTAAAAGTAACCTTCGCCCACACATTAATGAGATTTTCTGACGTACGATTTACGTCGGCGAAAGTTTTTCGTCAGTGAAAAGATCACAATATTCGGAATCTACTTGACTTTCACCGACGCATTTATTCGTCGGTAAAAGTCCAACAATTACCGACGTATTTATGCGTCGGTGAAAGTTATTAAAGAAATAATTTAAAAAACGTACAATACATTTTCCGACGAGAAAATACGTCAGTGAAAATATCTAGAAAATATTTATAAAAATAAAAATACCTTATTGATGACAAAATCCGTCGGTGAATGTATTTTTGTAGAATATAAATAATCTTTTACTGACGCAATTCTGCGTCGGCAAAAATTTCATTAATTTGTTAAAAAAAATTATTTAATTAATTGTTATAATTATTTATTAATTAATAATCATGAATAATTAATAATTAATTTGGTTAACTAATATATTAAAATTTGGAAGAAGATATATTAACACAAATTTTATTAAATAAAGAAAATATACAAATTGTATCTAAAATTAGAACATATTATAAAATAAAAAACATCTATAATTCTGGAGGCAGAGGCGGTGGCATCTTGATGCCGAGCTTTGCAATCAATGTTTGAAGCATTTGATTTTGCTCGTTGAGTTGTCGTTGAGTCTCCTTGAGTCGAAGTTGGTTCTCTACTTTCTTTTCAGTCATTTGTCGCTGAGTTTCGTCGATCTGCCGTGTGTGTTCTGTATTCTTCTCAGCTAGCTGCTGCTTCAAGGTGGTGATAGTCTCAGCGACTTGTCCCGTGCTGGCAGCCGAGAGAGTGCTCCCAACTCTTTCTACCACCTAGATCTAGTCTCTAAAGCTTTGGACATGATCTGAAATTCATCGATCTGTTTTGGCCCCACTACAGACTCAACAGACGAGGTTCCATCCCCAAGCTCAGACTAAGTACGAGACTGAGTTTGAGTGAGCGCCTCCGTCCTGGACGTAACCATCTCCACCTACAATATAAAATAAAAATTAAAGTAATTATAATTTATATACGTAAATTAAATATTTTAAACAAACACAATGAATTCTTGCATATTTCTCCTGGGTGTACTCGTTCCGCAAACCAAATGGCTTGAGATGGCAATTCTTGAAGTAGTCGATAGGGCTCATAAGCTCTCTGGTCTCTGGGTTACCCTATGAAAAATAGGAAAAAAAAAGGTAGATTATTTGGTTATAGTATATTTTGTACTAATGAGAGAAAATGTTTGACTTTTTAACCTTTGCTTTCATCTGGCGAATCATGGTAGACGACCCCTATGCAGGCGAATACAATTGCTTAGACCGATTTTCCGAGTTCTGTGTCGAGACTTTCTGCAAAAATACACAAGTTGTTAGTTTCACCATTGATTATAATTTATTCTTAATAATTAATTTTTTGTGTATAAAAGCATGTTAATTACCTTAAACTCTTGGAAACCGAAATGATCACACAAAATATTCCACTAATCGAAGGGAATATTCTTGTACGGATTGACCTTAATAAAAGCCATATCCTTCTTACCCCCCATTTTCGTAAAATGATTCTGTACCATTTCGCGCCAATCCCGTAAATATGTCATCATAGACTGCTCAATAGAGTCCATGAAGAGTGCATCGGACCGAGGATAATCAAACTTTATCTATGAAATTAAAATGGACAATTATTAATAAAGGATTTTATTAAAATAGTTTAAAATAAATATTTTTAGGAAACTCACTTACCTCTATCTGGTTCAAGATGAGCTCAATGTCTTCTTTTTTCACATCCTTCCACGCCAGAGTGGAAGCTGGGATGGTGTCTCTAACCGTCTTGGCAAGAATGTTCAAGAACATCTTTCCATAATTCAAGATAGGCTTCCATGTCTTCTCACAAAACTCGACCTTCAATCGGTCAATCTTAAGCCTCCTAAGCTCTTTTTCGACCGAACAACCTCTCGTCTCTTCCCTAACCCTCTTTCCCTTGGGATCATGTCTATCATCTCCAGAGTTGGAACCAGAGGCTGCACTAGTTGCTAGGGGAGCGCTCCCGTGGCTAGACATCCTACAAAAAAAATATTATCGTAGTTTAGAAATGTTACATAGCAATATAAAAAATAATAAATACAAAATTTTCAAAACTCTACACACACTAGAATATAATATTATGTTATATTATCAGATATTCCATTCTCTTCTTTAGAACTCATATCACTATTGTCATCTAGTTCAACTTCTTCATCATTGTATTCCTCTAAAGTATCGTCTTCAAACTCATCATTATCAACTAAGAAGTCATTAGGGGTCACAACACGAGCTTGACAAATAAGGTCATCAATATTGTCAACTTTATCTGGTTTAACGTCTTCCCGATAAAATCGAACATTTTTCATTTCTGGAAGCTCAAGCCACAATTGAAATAATAAAGAATTTGTTTCTTGCAAGATAGGAACATCAGTGCTTGTTGATGCAATATCAGAAACATCTACCGCATTTGGAAAGTCCTATAAGTTTCAAGGCGTATACTTGTTAACAAGTTTCCACAATGGCCCATTCTTATCATTATTGGTGTAATAAATCAGCTCTGCTTGTGATGCAAGTATAAATGGGTCATCTTTGTACTAGTACACACCTGTGTATATACTTGTATATTGTTCGTCTAGCTGAATCCATTTTTTTCTCGGATCAATGTCGAACCACCTGCATCTAAACAATACAACGTTGCACCTTTTAATATATGACAACTCTAGAACTTGTTCTACTACACAATAGAAGTAGTTCCCATCAGATCCAGGAATACGGACACCACAATTCTGGGTGTTGCATTTACTGTCACGCTTTATCAACTAGAAACTTTACCCCGTTCACCACATAACTAGGGTAGGAGGAATTTGAGAAGTTGAATCTACTAGCCAATGGATACAATTCATTATTGAGCTCATCTGAACTTGATGTTCATAATTAATTTATCTAATATAAAAAAATCATTAGATAACACATAATTTGGTACAAAAATTAGCGAAATTTAGGAAATTATATAAGAGAAACTTACTTGGGATTTAAACCATGCAGGAAACTCAACTTCTTGTTGTCGTTCTAAGTTTACACTACCTTTAGCCTCTAACTCTCTCATATGCTCACTACATTTATGTAGTGTCATACATTAAGGAAGTTCTAATAACATTGAACAAAAAGTATAGAAGGGTATAAAAGACTTACTCAAGATATTTTTGTACTTCCAGACAATTGTTCATTACGTACCACTCAGCTTTAAGCCGATCAGAAGGATTAAGAATAATAATATCTTTTTTGGCCAGTGGGTGACCAACAGACTTAAAGACTGACAATATGTTGTTTGATCGAGCATCCACAGCAATTTCATTACGTTCAGGTCGATTGAATCGAGTTTTGACACTCCGCAAATACATAGAGCAAAATGTAAGTACCTATGTAACGACATACGCTTTAGTAATAGACCCTTCTAGACGTGCCCGATTTCGAACATACTGTTTATAAACTCCCATAGCCTGCTCAATTGAGTACATCCATAAAAAATGAACGGGTCCACCCTGTATTGCTTCTTCTGGTAAATAGAGAATCAAGTGAATCATTATATCAAAGAAGGCGGGTGAAAATATTCTTTCCGACTTAGCTAATATAGTTACAACATCCTTTTGTAGCTTTTCTAAATCGGCCACATTCAACGTACGTGCACAAAGCTTTTGGAAAAAAAAACACAACTCAGTGATAGTCTCTCGGATTTTCTTTTTCAAATACAGTCTAATCCCAACAGGTAGAAGACGTTGGAACAAGACATGACAGTCATGTGATTTTAAACCAGATATCTTGTCTTCTATTTCACCCACATTTTTTGCTAAGTTGGAAGCAAACCCATCAGGAAATTGGACTGACTTGATAAATTAACAGAACTTCTTTCGCTCCCCAGGAATTAAAGTGTAAGAAGCACGTGACTTCTTTCACTTGTTTTCCACTTTGTATAAATGTAACTCGTTGTGAATATTCATATCTACAAGATCAAGTCTAACCTTATCTGTGTCTTTTGATTTCCTCTCGATGTTCAAGAGAGTTCCCAAGATACTGTCACATATATTTTTCTCGATGTGCATGACATCTAAATTATGTCTCAGTAATAAGTGCCGCCAATAGTCAAGCTCGAAAAAATACTTTTTTTCGACCAATTTAGCTCGACTACAGTACGTTTTCTCTTCACTTCGCCATAATCTTTATGTTTCCTAGGCAACCTGATCTATAAGTGCTCAAACTGACTCAAAATATCATCTCTAGAGTACTTATTAGGCGGCGGCCTTAAGTCATATTGACCATCATATTGTCTACTCCTCCTCATTTTATCATCTATCGGAAGAAAGCGTCTGTGCCCAGTATACGCTACCTTATTTTGGATCCCCATAGATGGAGTTTCTTCATTACAAGTTGGGCAAGCTTTATACCCTTTTGTACTCTAACCTGACATTAAGGCATATGTTGGATAATCATTGATGGACTACATCACTGCAGCCCGTATACAGAACATGCTACCACTTACTGCATCCCTCGTTTCAATACCATTCAACCACAATTCTTTCAACTCATTAACCAAAGGCCTCAAGAAGATGTCCATGTCCTTCCCAGGGCAGTAGGACCAGGGATGAGGAGAGACAACATTCTTGAGTCCGCTTTCATGCACTTCCAGCGTGGCAGGTTATACAGAACAAGTATAACTGGCCACGTGCTATAAGGAGTGCTCATATTCCCAAATGGGTTATGTCTTGTTTTTTTTTACCATTATTTCTTATTTATTTATTTTTGTTATGGAAATTTATGATGAGAAGTGAATTCGTTAGGCATCTATTTTTTGTTAATCCAAATTTTTAAAGGCCCATTTTTTAAAAAAGGCTAAGGCCCAAAGGAGATTTTTAGTCTTTATTCAAAACAAAGGGGAAAAATCAAGTCTTTTACAACATTTAAAAAAAAAAAAAAAAGAAAAAAGAAAAATACAGTAACCAATTTCCGAAAATTGGTAAGTAGTAACCAAAGATACTTATAATTGGTAACTATGAACTAGTTTTTAGAAATTGGTAACTAGTACTCATTTTAAAAATAGTATTTTTCTAAAAAATTTTAAAAATGATATTTTCTAATAAAAATAGTACAAAATTGAAAAAGAAAAAACATGCATTCCATATTTTTTGTAATTGTTTTAAGTTTTTATAGATAAAAGTGTTAGAAATCAAAAAGGAACAAAGATTAATAGTCCTTATTGGCCTAATAGACTAATAGTCATTAAAATGGGCCAAGAGCACTTTGAAAAAGAAGAGTATTTAGAAGAAATGACCCTTTTTGTTCAGATTAATTTTAAAAAGGGTTGATTTTAACACAAAATAACTATTTTATAATTTTATTTTAATAAATAGCTATTTTTTAGTTGATCTACTTTTTATAAAATAAATTAAATTTTTTATAAAAATAAATCAATATTTGAAAAAGTAAATCAATATTTTAAAAAATAAATCAATTTTCAAAAAAATAAATCAATATATCAAATATACTAAATATGAAAATGGTTATTTTTTTAATAATTTTCAAAAATCGGCAAATTTTTAATAGTGTTTAAAAGAATAGCTATTTTACCAACTATGATAAAAAAAAAAAATGAGCCATTTGGCTAAAAAAAACCCTAGTTTGAATAAGCAAAGTCTAGAGTGTGTGTTTGAAAACACACCATTAAGTAGATAATTATTATTATTTTTAAATATTTAACTAAATTTATCATCATTATTAGATTCTACCACTTTTGAAAGGGTCTCAGTATAGAATTTATCAAAAATCCGTCAAAAATCCATTAAGAATCTTTCAAGATCATAAATAATTCATCAAAAATCTGTTAAAGAATTCGTCAAAAATTCATTTAAAAAAATGACACGGTGGTTGATTTAATTAATGAGTAAAAAAATGATATTCAGCTAACACGTACAACTTAGCAGCCTAATATTCCCAAACTCGAAATATGACAACCCGCCTAAAACCTGAAATCCGAAAAACCAAATCATGATCAGTTCGGTTCTCCATTTCTCCAAACCCGAACCCGAGCATCCCTTAAACCAGCCACGACCAACACAAACCCACCGGCAACACGATTTCCACCTGAAAACTTTCGATCTGCACTAAATCCAGCACTGATACTCCACTTGACCACCACCTCCTCGCACCTCAAGCTGGGGCCATTGTTAATGAAAACAAAGAAAACGATAAAATAATATTTTCAACTTTTGTGAAGGATTTGAACCGTATCTGAAAACAGTTTTTATCTTATGTTAGGACCAAGCAACCAATTAACAATTTTAAGACTTTTCCGTTTTCCATGTTTCCAAAAGGATTTTCGGCTATTGCATATTATCTATCATGAACATATAATTAAACTTTTAATTTATATTCGGATTCTATCAGTACTTTTTGCGAAAGGAGGAGAAGAAGAGAGTAATTTGAAAGCGAAGGACAAAGACAGGGCAGAAGAAAGTGGAAGAAAAAGCACCTATATATATATATTTTCCAAGTTTTACTCTTATGTAATGTAGTGTATCCAATATCCTCTTTAGATCTTTCCTAGGAGGGTTTTTACCTGATCACCTAACATAGAAAATCACATCTTTCTAATTTCCATATGCTATTTATAATTAATCTTTTCTTTTAATTTTTTTAAGGCCATCTGTTTCCAAATTAGATTGTTGAAGGCAAAGGGTCTTTGCCAAAAACAAAATGTTTTTTGGGGAAGAAAGAGAAAAGGTTTTTATTGTGAATAAAAGTTGTTCTCTTTCCAAATATAGGATATTGTACAAGTACACCATATACTAGTTTTTTTTCCTTTTTTTTTTTTTATTCACGCCGTATGCTCTTTCATTTTCAAAAGGGGAAAAAGAAAAAGAGTGGACGAAGTCGAAGAACTGGAAGAGAATATAATATCGCTTTCGAGTCCCAACTTGAAAAGCCAGACTCCACAATCAGGGGATAGAAACCGTTGGAGGCCCACCATATGATAGATAAGAGGCCACTGTAATCATGAAAGGTGACAGCTATGGCCTCTCACATCCGGCATCTTTTTTCTTCTACCTTTCCACGTCAATTTTTCCCCCTCGTTTTCATTCCTTCAAAATAAAAGTAATCTTTTCTTGTGTTTACTCAATTGTTAGGGAGTGGAATTGGAAACAAACCAATTCATTTTCTCACGTTTACTCGCACGATCAGAAATTCATACAATTGATTATAACAAGGATTAGGTAAGTCAGTGTTTTTTTTTTTTTTTTTGAGAGAGAGAAGTTAAGTGAGAATTATAGTCTTATAGAATCTCCAATGCAATACAAAGCATATGCCAAAGTTAAATTTTAGCTATTTTTATGAAAGAGGCGTCTCCAATGCTATGCTAACAGCACAATTTTTTTTTTTTTAAATTTTGGAGATCGATTTTAGAAGTGTTAGTATTTGTTAGGATACTGCTATGGACGCCATCACTTGTCATTGAGAATGTGTTTGTAATCGTATAGGTTATTTTAATTCAAAGGGAAATAAAAGTCGTTAGGACCTTAGGATAGGATTCTTCTTTTCTTATTGCATCATAAATCTAATCACCCGGACCCATAAAAGTTGGTTTCTAAGTTTCAAATAAACGCACAAATAGGATGACAAGAGAATCACACCTTCTTCCATTGTTATTTCTTATTCATGACAAGTAAACATGCTTGAGAAAAAGGAAATGAAAAGATGTGTTCAAAGGGATATATTTGTCCAAATGCTGGTTAAAGGGTTGGCAATTGACAATGCAAGGCAGCATCAGATTCAAATCTCACTATGAACCACTCTGTTTGCAAATACAAATGACAACCTTTTATATATATATATATATATATATATATATTAAATATATATATATAGATATATGTATAAAGGTATTAATTTAGTATTTATTTAATAAAAATTTATCATGTATATTTTTTTATTAAAAAATAAAAAATAAAAAAATATTAATAATATATACCTTTTTATGTATTTTATAATAGTTTATAAATTATTATTAGATAATGATGTAATAACTAGATTTTTAATAAAAAAAATAAAAAAAATATTAATAATATATGACTTTTTATGTATTTTGTAATAATTTATAAATTATTATTAGATAATGATCTAACAACTAGAAAAAAAAATCTAAACTTAAAAGTGAAAAAAAATACTTATTGAATTGTCAATTGTATATAATATTAGGCCTTTTCGAGAAATGATTTTTGAGACCACACTCGTCCATCGGAAGGAAGTCCTACGTTGAAATGGAGTGCTAAGTGCTAGCTCGGTTTGCCATACTGACTCATGTGTTGTCACCGAGATAACTCTCTGTTATGAATGGCTGAGAGCTTTTTTCTTTTTTTTTTTTTGAACAAGACTGAGAACCTTTTATTCAAATAGAACTACGTACAGAAATGACAATTTTACTCATTTATCCGTTTATTCTTAGATAATTCACCTAAATAGGGTGAATAATACTCGAATTTATTAGGGTTCCGGAGGCTGGTACAAATTTAAATATTCAACGTGGTTATAATACAAGTATAGAGATATCGTCTCTGTTACCCTTATCTTATTCTACCCGATTAGCATATATTATATATGTTGATGGAGGTTTTACCAACAATAAATTTAGAAAAAATTAAGATATGTGACTTGTGCGAATTGAGTTAATAATCAAAGCAAATAGAGAGAGAGGATTTTATAGTAGTTCAGCCCCGAAAAAGATGAGCTTACGTCCACTGCTTTACACTATTTTATGGAGAATTACAAGCACTCAAAGTTACAATGTCTCGTCTGGAAATTCCTCTCAAATTGGGAGTCAGAATTCTGAAGTATGGAAATTAGAAAACTGAAAAGCAATTGAAAATACTGAAAAACTGATCCCTCTCTTTGGAACATTGAGTCCCCTTTATATAGGTAAAGGTAACCCAATGTTCCTAATTGTGAAAACGGGTAACTATACAATCGGGTAATACAATTCAAGTAACAACATAATTGGATAACCACTCAAAATGGGTAACTGGTTGATCATAAATAGGAGACTTTTGTTTCCTTTTTCTTGCAGGTTTCTTGTTTGACAAAAGCATATACTTGTTTCCCTTTTCTTGCGGAAGAGGTCGCCCACATCCTATACAGAGAAGGTCGCACATATTTATACAAAAGAGGTCACACGACTATACGGAGAAGGTTGCATATAACTTGTGGAAGAGGTCGCATATATCGATACGGAGGAGGTCGAACTTAACCCTTATGCGACCTTAGGATTTTAGACCGCACAACAATTGCCTCACAGCTCCATTAGTTCTTTAGGACAAAATGGAGCTTCCAATTACCGTGCGACCTTAAAAATGCGATGTCATGACCTAAACTTGAGGTCTCTGAAGAGTCGAAGAGTCGCCAGATTTCAAATCCCATCTCTCAAGATCAAGCGTATCTTTTTCCTGACAGAACGGAACACGTGTAGCCTTTTCTGAGAAAGAGCAGAATTCGAAGAAGTCTAATGATATCAACCGTCTCTCTTTTAAAACCAAATCTTTTCAAATTTTAAAAAATTCTGATTTTTCGAAAAAAAATATCAAATCCCGCGTAAACTTCGGCCTTCAGATTTAAAAATCAAATTCCTTATTCTACGGCTGTGATTTAACGGTGCTTAGAATATAAATATCAGAAACCAGTGTGTTCCTGTTTTATTTCTGTTTCCATCTCAGAAAATATCGAAAGTTCAGAGAACCCTAGAGCGCCGTTTCATCCTTCAGCTCGCACAATCACAGTTTCTTCTCCGACGAAGTTCAAGCCATCTCAAATCCTCCGTTTCTGAAGAAAGGTCAGTTTATTTCTTCTCTTATTTCTTCTGTTCTTGAAAAAGTGATTTCAATCTTTAGGAATAAAAACTCATCCCACGCTGAAGTGAAATGAGAATTTTTTTTTTACACTCCCCCTTTTTCAGTCTGTAGGGTAGACTTACTAGATAATAATCAGAAACGAACCTGTGAAAAGAATTTTTAGGGTCTGATACCCTATTTTATTTCCCAACGAATTGCTCGAACATTTATTTTCTGATGAACTGCTCGAATATTTACTGATGAATTACTCGAACATTTTTACGAATCCGTAGACCTTTTAGAAATGAGCTTGCTTGCTTAGTACAGTCTTAGGATGAATACCCAAAGTGCTGGCATAGTGAGAATCCTCGACGCCTGAATCCCTGCGTATTTCTTTTCAGATGTCTAGTAGTGAGGAATTTAGGGAAGGGAATGCGTTTTTTGGAGAATCTAACTCGAGTGTTAGCTCCATTAACCTTGAAGACTATCTCGAGTCAGAACCCGAGATAGAAATAATAGGGGCCAGACAGAGTAGTCCTCGAATAGGCGATCTCCCCCAGGATC
Organism: Parasponia andersonii; assembly: GCA_002914805.1. Lineage (NCBI taxonomy): Eukaryota > Viridiplantae > Streptophyta > Magnoliopsida > Rosales > Cannabaceae > Trema > Trema andersonii. Next base: position 25,162 of record JXTB01000556.1, on the reverse strand, counting down.
AGTGGCCCAGACATATCAGGGATGCCCCTGTATTTTCATCTGGCTACTAATACGTAGAAGGGAATTGGTCATGTACCAATGTAAGGTCGAGCTGCACATCGAACAAACTCAGCAAAATTGCGAGCAGCTATAAGATCGCCATACCCCTTCATCTACCTATGGAATTTAATCGGCCACACACTCCCCCACATGGACTCGCTTCTTTTTCTGAGGCAGTCCTCAAGTGTGGCGTGCATCTTCCACTCCATCCATATATAAAATCAATTATTGATTACTATGGGGTCGTCCCTTTTCAATTGACCCCTAATACCTATAGATATATGGTAGGTTTGTATATACTGTACTATAAACTAGGTTTAGAAACCCCTTCACCTGAAGAATTCGCTTGGTTCTACCAAGTAAAATAAAATCCGTCAGATCTCGGCTTCTTCTATGTGAGCAAATGGTCAAACCAGACAATAAAAATGATCTACGGGGTTCGCAACAACATGAGAAAATGGAAAAATCCATTTTTCCATTTTGACTATGCAGCTAACGGCTTCTTTCAGAATCCCGATAGGTAGTCTTCCAATTTATTGCCTTGTTTCTATGTTTATTCTTATACTGATCGCATTCGAATGTCATCGCAGATAACAGGGATCGACCCGGACTCTCCAGGGAACAGCTCGCAAGAGTATATAAAATCAACGACCTTCCAATTGAGAAATTTAATTGGAAGGTACTAGGTACTTCGAATAACCTGGTCGCTTGCGGTCTGCTTCCGAAGGGTGCCGCATTCCCAGACCCCCCGGTTCTCTCGTCTAAGCCATCGAGCTCGAAGAAGAAGCCAAGGAAAAGGACGGACTTAGGTGTCTCGTCTTCAAGGATTAGAAAATGAAAAGCACCAACCACACCTCCACGCTCAGAGCCTTCATCTCCAGAGATAGTGTCAGCACTAGCTCCTCAACCAGCTCCACAAGAAGAAGGTAATTACATGCTCATTCTAAATACCCTTATACTATATTTCCTCGCTCACTTACACATCTGTACAGAGATGGTCATTGGTAGCGGCTTGCGAGCACCACCTTCAACTCTCGGGTCCATGGCAAAAACCAAGACACCCGAGAGTACCCCGCCATCAAAAGGGAAGGAGAAGGTCGACAGCTCGAAGAAGAGAAAAGTTGCCTTCGAGGACTTCCCAGCAAGCTCGCCTCCTCCACAACCATCTCAGCCAACGAGTCATCCTGAACGCCCCATCGAAGCTGCTACTTCTTCGGAACCGACTTTGGCAGATAAGGGTGATGAGCTCTTCGCACTCCTCAACCAATTACCAGAGAAGGCTGGTATGAGCGCAGCTTTTATTGATCGCTTCACATCTGAGGAAGGTTGGGAGCGGATGAAGCGATGTTCTGCCAAGATCTCTTTTGGATCTGCAATGAGGATGCTAGCCAATGTAAGCATTTCTATCTTCTCTCCGTGTGTATTCTTTTGGCATTAACTTAGAGATTTATATATATATATATATATTTTTTTTAGACTGCGGCTGCTGCTGTCCTGATGCACGATCCGGTTCTCGAATGCTTGGAAAAGGCTGAGAAAGCTAAAGAGATAATACAAGCATTCGATAACTCGGAAAATACTCGGGAGGAGGAGAGAACGGCCTTCTACTTGGAAAAGCAGCAAATGCTCGAGGACTTGGCCAAGGAGAGACTCACCAAGGAGAATCTCGAGGAGAAAGTCAAAGAGCTCGAGAAGGTCATTTCTGAGCATCCGGATCGTATAAGGGAAGCGACCACCGAGGCAGTTCACAAAGCTATCGAGGAGTTCAAGGCGACCGAAGTCAAAGAACTCAAAGATAAAGCTAGTCATATTGCCTCGTTGACTATCATTTTCAACATTTTCTACGAGCATCCGGATTTTGACTTCTCCATCCTTGGTGAGGATGTGGTCGAACTCGTGCAGAGCTAGAGAGAGGATACCACCAAGGCTAGGGATGGCGGCGCGAGCCCTTCTACATGAACTTTTTTAATGCGGGCTTTGTCCCCCTTCTATTCTGTTTATGTATGGATGACTTAATAAATATTATTTTTCCTTATATGCTCCTGCAAAATAATGAAAAAACAACAGTAATTTTAACTAAGTAGTCAATCACAGGTGATTGATCAGTACGCTTTTAGTGATTTGAATCCGACTAACTTAAAACGAGTTTTAAGCGTTAGGATAGGTTAGGTCGTTTAAGAAAACAGTCAATACGAGTGATGCAAACTCTAACTGTATTTCAAAAGTTCCATGTCAAAATAAAACATAGCAATATATCACTTCGAACAATGAACGTTTTGCTTAGTTATTTTTCTGTTTGAGGAGGAAAATTGCATACTACGACATGCTGAGGCATGAAGCGAGGAGAAAATCCTAGGATTTTAAGGAGATTCAGATACTTCGACGATCTGAGATTCAGATACTTCGACGTTCTAAAACCCTGTCTCTTCTAAATGGATGTTTGCATAGTCCCTTAGGAAACCAGTAGGAGATAATATTTTGATCCCACTGCCCTCCGAGTTTTATGGTGTCCGAAAACTGCCATAAAACTATAAAAGACGATCGGAAACGAGTTGAAGTAATAGCCGAAGAAGTATTATTGAATATTAATGAAGAAGATACAGTAGGCTGTTGAAGATAACATGAAAATTTATTGATAATAACGACGAAGCTGGTCTGCATTCCAGGCATGCTCGATTTTTTGTCTACCGATGCGAGCTAATTTATATGTTCCAGGTCGAATGACGTTATCAATAACATAAGGTCCCTCCCAAGAAGGCCCAAATACACCAGCACCATGTTCTCTATTATTAGGTAGAACTCGTCGAAGGACAAGCGATCTTGACTATTAGTGGATTTACGAGAAGGTTGTACACGATCACGGTTCATACTTGAACTCTCCGTACCAGATTCTGGAGGCAAGTTTGCGACCTTGCCTTTCCCTTTGGAGATGCAATCTTCATGACGCTCCTGCGGAATTCTTGGCTGGCTGTGTCTTCTCGTCTCTAGGATCTGTATTCCTTTTTCAGGTAATTGAGCAGGACGTTCTTTGGGACATTCGTGTTGCGGTGGGGTCACAATCTGCCCTTCAGCAAGTCGTCGCAGGATGTCATTGATCTAGTTAGTAACTTACTGAAGGTTCACCAGCCTCTCATCCATACGATCCTATCTCTGGGAAAGGTTTTCTGTTACAGTCATAATAGGCTGATCCGGAGCAGGGTCTGCCTGTGTAGCAGCAGTACTTTGAGGTTGGTTTTGGCTAATTCCGGTGACTTTGGTAGTGTTTCTAGTGTTTGCCATTATTAAAAAAGTGGAATTTGGCAAACTTTTCTGCCGGAATAGCCCTCCTTCTAGCGTCAATTGTTGATGGAAGTTTTACCAACAATAAATTTAGAAAAAATTAAGAGATGTGGCTTGTGCGAATTGAGTTAATAATCAAAGCAAATAGAGAGAGAGAATTTTATAGTGGTTCAGCCCCGAAAAAGATGAGCTTACGTTCACTGTTTTTCACTATTTTATGGAGAATTATAAGCACTCAAAGTTACAATGTCTCGTCTGGAAATTCCTCTCAAATTGAGAGTCGGAATTCTGAAGTATGGAAATTGGAAAACTGAAAATCAATTGAAAATACTGAAAAACTGATCCCTCTCTTTGGAATATTGAGTCCCCTTTATATAGGTAAAGAGAACCCAATGTTCCTAATTGTGAAAACGGGTAACTATACAATCGGGTAATACAATTCAAGTAACAACATAATTGGATAACCACTCAAAATGGGTAACTGGTTGATCATAAATAGGAGACTTTTGTTTCC
>JXTB01000556.1:0-18382 GCA_002914805.1 Parasponia andersonii | reverse complement strand
ACCAATCCAGTAGGTTTTTTTTTTTTTTACCTATGCATAGGTATCAATTTGGCCAATGAAAATTTAGCATGCACATTTTTTATTGTAAAAAATAAGAGAGAGAAAGAGCATTAATAATGCATGTCTTTTCATGCACTTCATTATAGCCATTGGATTACCATTAGATGGTGATCCAACGGCTAAAAAAAAATACCTATCCATAGGTAAAATAAAAAAATACCTATTGGATTGACTACCATATATATGGGCACCAATCTAGTAGGTTTTTTTTTTTTTACCTATACATAGGTATTAATTTGGCCAATGAAAATTTAGCATGTACATTTTTTTATTGTAAAAAGTAAGAGAGAGAAAGAACATTAATGATGTACGTCTTTTCATGCACTTCATTATAGTCATTGGATTACCATTAGATAGTGATCTAACGACTAAAAAAAAATACCTACCCATAGATAAAATAAAAAAATACCTATTGGATTGGCAACCATATATATGGGCACCAATCCAGTAGGTATTTTTTTTTTTACCTATGTATAGGTATCAAGCCAATGAAAATTTAGCATGCACATTTTTTTATTGTAAAAAGTAAGAGAGAGAAAGAGCATTAACGATGCACGTCTTTTCATGCACTTCATTATACTCATTGGATTACCATTAGATGGTAATCCAACGGCTAAAAAAAATACCTATCCATATTCAAAAATAAATAAATAAAGGAAAGGTGAGAGTCGTGAAAAATAAGTTGGTCTTTTGTTATTCTAAGGTATTTTTTTTTTAGTATTTTATTCTCAAAAACTCTTTGTTAGAATATTCAGAAGGTCGCTGTTTTAGTTCTATATTTTAATTTTAAGTAATGATATGTATATATGAGCTGCCTTGATTTAAGTACCAAGACCTGAGAATATGTGGTATTAGTCTTTTTATTTTATCCTTGCTACAAGTTTCTAAACATGTTAGGAATTCATTCGTTTATACATAGTAATGAACGTTTTTGGTTTAATTTTTTAATTTATTGGCTGTTTACATACTTGGAAGATAAATCTAATTAATATAACTATTGATAAATTAAAGCCGACTTGGATTAAACTGTATTACCATTTCTTTAGTGTTCTTGAGCTATTGAGGCTCTATTAATTTCTTTGTTGTGGCATTTTCAACGATACTGGTTATATGGTACTAGAATATATTTTCGGTCCTTGTTGAAAAAAAAAAAAAGAATTATTCTAAATTAATTTAATGTGTGTTACTTTTTTTTTATTTGACTAGCTTGACTATGCAGGGGCATTCTCTAATCACTTTTGACTTTGATAAATTTGGGTACTTATCTATTTTTTGTTCTAGTCTTGGAAATGCTATATAATTAAGAGGCATATATGTTAAGGACCTTAGTTCTCTGATTTGTGTCGAATTGAATCAAATAAAAATATCTCATTATTCAGTTTTGCTTTCTATTACCTTGATCGAAATTGTATTCTAGTTATAGTAGATAAGACCTAGAGTAATAGATTTCAATTCCTGATTCTGTGATTTGATTTCTCAATTATGAACATCAATTACCATGTCAGGTTCTAAGCACACCTATTATCACGGATATTTACTATCTTTTCTATTCAGGACACGAGGTAAATAAAGATTTATTTTAACTGCATCACAAGAACAATAATAGATACAATATATTTTTCCTACATGCTTATGTGTATTATTTTAATTATATGTTACTTATATGGTTATTATTTTATTTATGAAAGACATAAGCATAACATGATCATTTAAACATGATATTTAAATAAATGAAGTTTTCTACACATTGGATTTAAAATAGTACTATTATACTGATTTTTTTTAGATATGTTTTAAGTACATTGTTTAGTCTATTTGCGCTAGGTAAGCATGGTTTGTATAGGCATCCTTCCCGTATAGGTGGGTACAGCTTATCGACTATCAGGACTGAGCATTGTACTATGAAATCTATTAGGTGCATTATCTAGTCGGTCTGCGTTGGGTAGGTATGGTTCACATTGGCTATATATTTCCTTCCCGTATAAGTGGGCACGGCCTATCAACTGTCGCGACTTTGTAGTGTACTCAAGAGCCCTATAAAGAAACTTTTTTCTAAAAAAAGTGCATCAAAATTAAAAGTTATGAAAGAAAGAGTACAATGAAAATTTCAATGAAGTTTATGCATAAAACACATTCACGAGCATGCGTGGTTTTTACTTACTGATTATTAGCTCATTTAGTTTCTGTGATGCAGATGAAGAGATATATGATATATAGAACTGCTGGTTGGCTAGTACGTTTTCTTGTCACCATGATCATGTAGATGTGGACAAGCTTGACTTGTGGGCGATGTCTATGTCTTTTAACATTTTGATGTGTTATAAATATTACTGTTGATGGCAAGATAAACTGATACTTTTTAGTTGTATACTTTATAAAAATATTTTTAGAAAATAATGTTATGCAACTTTTTTTGTTTTACATAAAAAAAGTTTAAATTAGCCAAATTTTTTAACAAAACTAAAGTTATGGTTTATAAAAGAATGACACTTCCTAGTTTGGCCTATATAATCATATAATTAAGCTAAGGGAGTGTTACACTTATTATCCCTAATAAGACGAAGGTGTAAATTAAATAATAATTGATATTTTTTTAATTTGTAATAAATAAAAATTATTAGTTAAAACTCTGCTAAAAAAATTACAAGAAAAATCCATTCCTTGAATAGCTATTAAATCCAAATTAAAGGTATTTAATTATATCCTATTGTCCAATTTCAACCTCATAAATAATAATATTTTCGGTCGAGGGCTGAGTTTATCGATATGCTCAAAGTTAAAAGGAGAATGCCTTTAGACCTAAAGTTTACTAATTGAAAATGACTTCTACGTCCACTTCCTTTTATTCTTGTGCTTTCAAATTACTTTCTTTTCAAAAAAAATATATATATCCTTTATAATTACGATGAATTGAAAAAAAAATTATAGGAAAAAAAGTCAAATTTTTTGTTGACTAACCCAATTCCAATGTGGCATACGATAATGCTCTTGGATTTAAAAACGATTTTTGTAATAAAAGATTGATTCAAGAACATTCAAAAAAATTTTCAAAATAACTGACTATATGAGTGCACAAAATTAATTCATAGCAAATAAGAATAAACAAAAAGAATAGATCAAATACCTATTGTAGCCTATCAGTGGATCTGGATGAATGTGTGGGTATTGCGTACAATTTTTTAAACTCACATTTTAGGCTCTTGTAATTTTCTCAACATATGAGATTGTAAGAATTTATTCTACAGAGAATAGGAAGACTCTCTTCTTTTTCTCTCTAAGTTATGGAGGCTCTATAAAAAATAATATGTAGTATATATCTATTTCTCTACTAGGGTTTCCTTTATGTATATAAATATTTACTTATTAAACTATGCCGAAACCAAAAAACGTAACCCTTTTTATTTTTAAACGTAAATCTTTTATACATATACTTTAAATTAATTAATCTAATTAATTAATATATATATATCTTAAAAAAAATTTAGTTAGTTTCCAAATTACTGTTTATCTAATTATCTAATAATCAGATATTTTAAAATTCATAATTTAAACATATTAGGAAAATTAGTCCTCCATAAATTTAAATTAATTAATTAATTAATAACAATTATTAATAACATATAGATAAATTATTTATCTAGATAAAGTATGCAATAACAGAAATAACGTAATATCCACTACAGTGTTTGTAAAAGGTAGAATAAGAGACCTATGGACCTGAAATTCAAACTCCAATAAATTATGATAATTAATTAAACTCTTTAATTAATTTGTCTAATTTATTAATTCCAGTATTACTCCACTAAAAATCTGGAATTGCACTCTTGAAGTTACAGAATTAATTTACTCAGAAAACAGTAAGCAGTCCATCAATTTAATCATTACATGTAATTCAATCCTCTATAGATAAGTCATAATTGGAGCTAGGTTATATTCCGTTTACCTCTGCAATTACATCTTTATCCTTGTGTACCATTGATTCTCTAATAAACAATTAATTTATAAATCTATTATAAATTGAGTACTCAAAATATTTAAGTCCTGAATCAATACACAAGGAAGTCATTTTTCTAACTTCCTAATAGAAGGAATAGATTTCATATCTGTAAATTACATTCCCAGCTGCTCATCTCATCATGCTCCTAAGATACAAGTATTTCGATCTATTTAAAAAATAAACATTTAACAAGTATGTCAAAGAATATAATGTTATAAATAAGAGTCTATAATTACTCAGGATTAAGATTGATCTACATATGATCATCTAGTGATACTATTTGAACTCTCAATAGTTAACGGAATTTATGTGAGATTCAAATCATGTCTGGTCCATTCCTATATAATCGAATTATATAAAGTACTTCCATCGTGATGTCAACACATCAATAGTCCATACAAATAATATTTAATTAAAGATCTCAAACTTTAATTAATTATTACGGACTATATTTAGTTTATTATCCATAAATTTAATCCTCATGTATATAATACTTATTGTTGACGGAGGTTTTGTCAACAATAAATTTAAGAAATTGCAAGATATGGCTTGTGTATGAAAAGGGTTGATCAATCAAAGCAAGCAAAAGAGACAAGAATTTTATAGTGGTTCGTCCCCAAAAAAGATGAGCCTACGTCCACTGTTGTTCACTATTTTTTGGAGGATTATAAGAGTTTCGTTAAGTTTTTAAGAAGTAATGATAAATCCCCAAAGTTCTCCCCCCATAAGCCAAAGATCTCTTACAACAACATTGAACTCTCTTTATATAAGTGAGGGTGGCTCAATGTTTCCAAGTTATGAAAATGGGTAAGTGTATAATCAGAAAATACAATTTGAGTAACAATATAACTAGGTAATAACTTAAATGAGATGACTGGTCGATCTTGAAAGAGAAACTTTTATTTCCCTTTCTTTGTAGATTACCCGTTTGACGAAGCTTGGTCTAGTTTCTTTTTCATTCTGGTCGCACTTAATTCGTTCAGAGGAGATTGCACTTTATTCGGAGGGAGGTCACATTCGACTTACTCGGAAGAGGTCGCACTTAACTTACTCGTGCGACCTAACACGTTCTCTTAGTCACTAACTTTCCTTTTCTGGCATTAACCAACATATAGGTTTTTAGACCGCACAACAATTGCCCCCCAGCTCCATTAGTTCTTTAGGACAAAATGGAGCTTCCTTCTATTATAAGTGCGAGCTTATAAATGTGACGTCATGACATTATCTTGAGATCTTCGAAGAGTCGTCAATTCTTAAATCACATCTTTTCAGAACCACGCGTACCTTCTCCTGACAGATGAAACCACGTGTCACCTTTTCTCAGCAAAACTCGAGGAGACTTTTCCATTTTTTGAGGCGGACACAATGATAGTGATGATGCCAGCTGTTGTCTTAAATCGAGTCGTTTCAAATTTTGAAAAAATACCGATTTAATTTCAGAAAATCAACTCCCACATGAATTTCGGCCTTTGGATTCGAAAATTAAATACCTTGATCTACGGCTGTGATTTGATGACACTCAACATATATATATCAAAAAATTTTATTTGCCTCTTCTTCAAAACTCGAACCCTATCGCCCTATTTCTCTCACTTCTGAAGCCCGAAGCGCTCAAAAGAAAAATCCCCCCAGCGTCCTCTTCTGTTTCATAGCTCATACAAATCCGTCATCTTCTCCGACCAAGTTATCACCGCAATCCTTCAGACGACATCTTGATCCTTCAATCTTCGAAGAAAGGTTAGTATATATCCTCTTTCTCTCTCATTGTACTTCGATTTTTCAGAAAACTCTCAGATTTTATTTCTAGAAATAGGGACAAATCGTAGAGCCTAAATACCCTAAACAAGAACTCATCCCACACTCGGATGGAATGAAAAGTGGTAATTTTTCAGACCCGCTCCGTTAATTTAGAATAGAACATTTTTTTGATGATCGATGAACCTTATTAAGACTTTTAGGATCTGAATCCTTATTTTTTGAAAACCATAATCAACCGAGTGACGAATTATCGAAGAACTGCTCAAATACTTTTTATGAATCTGTAGATTGATTAGAAAAAATCCGATGAGCAGCTTTATGATGCAATTCTAGGATGACCCCCAAAATTGCTCGCATATAGCGAAGATCCATGATACTCGCACAGGACTAAACCCATCTATATTTCTTTTCAGATGTCTAGTAGTGATGATTTTAGGGAAGGGAATGCATTCTCAAGAGAATCTTCCAATACCAGTGTTAGCTCTATAAATCTTGATGACTACTTTGAGCTGGGGTCAGGTAAAATAGTCCTCGCATAGGCGACCTTCCTCTGGACCAATGGCCTCGATATATCAGGAATGCCCCTGCATTCGCAACGGGTTATCAATATATGGAGGGAGATTGGTCATGTACCAATATAAGGACGAGTTGCACAACGAACAGGCTCAGCAAGATCGAATGCAACTACAAGATCGCCATCCCTGTTCGCCTTCCCATAGAGTTCAATCGACCACATATACCACCTCACGGAATTGCCTCATTCTCTGAAGCAGTTCTCAAATGCAGTGTCCATCTCCCACTTCATCCATACATAAAATCAATCGTCGATTACTATGGAGTCGTCCCTTTCCAACTAACTCTAAACATATATAGATATATAGTAGGTCTGTACATACTATACCATAAATTAGGTTTAGAAACCCCCACTCCTTAAGAGTTCGCTTGGTTCTACTAAGTGAAATCAAATCCGTCAGACTTCAGCTTCTTCTATGCGAGCAAGTGGTCGAACCAAGTCATAAAAACTATCTACGGAGTCTGCAACAACATAGGGAAATGAAAAAGTCCATTTTTCTACTTTGATTATGCAGATAACGGCTTCTTTCAGAACCCTGGTAGGTAACTTTCAGCTTATTGCCTTCTCTACATAAATATATTACTCTGATCACATTCGTATGTCATCGCAGATAATAGGGAATGACCAGGTCTCTCTAAAGAGTAGCTCGCAAGGGAGTATAAAATAAACAATTTTCCGATCGAAGAATTTGATTGGAAGAAGCTTGGGACGTCCAAGAACTTAGTTGCTTGCAGACTGCTTCCAAGGGGAGCCACCTTTCCAGATTCTACCCATCGTCCAACCAAATCCTTGAGCTCGAAGAAGAAACCAAGGAAGCAAAAGGATAAGAGTGCCTCCTCTTCCAAACCTAGGAAACGAAAAACACCTACCACTCCTACGACCTCGGAACCGTCATCTCCAGAAACCATATCGCCATCGATTTCTCAGCAACAAGAAGGTAGTTATTTTTCTCTTCTTTTTGTCGCATCATACACCTTGTATGCTAACCAACCATCTGTATAGATATGGCAATTGGCAGTGGACTGCGAATACCACCTTCAACTCTGGGATCGATGGCAAAGTCCAAGACACCAGACGGCACACCACTTTCGTTGAAAAGGAAAGAGAAGGTCGATACTTCAAAGAAACGAAAAGTCGCCTTTGAAGACATCTGAATAAGCTCGCCTCTTCCTCAGCCTCTACTAACTACAAACCAATCTGAGCCACCCAAGGAGATAGCCACTTCTTATGAAGGACCAAGCCAGGTCGATAAAGATGAGGAGCTTTTCGCACTCCTTCACCAACTGCCAGAAAAACTGATATAAGTGCGGCCTTCGTCGACCGTTTTACCACTGAGGATAGCTAGGAGAGGATGAAGCGACGACCAGCCAAGATCGCCTTCAGCTCTACAATGAAGATGTTGGCGAATGTAAGTATCCTCTATCTTCACTCTTCAACGTACTTTTCTGGTATTGATGTGTTATATTTTCAGACTGATACAGCTGCTGTCCTGATGCATGATCCAATCCTTGAATGTTTGAAAAAAGCTGAAAAAGTCGAAGAAATAACCCAAGCATTCGAGGACTCGAAGAAAGCTCACGAGGAAGAGAGAAAAGCCTTCGAATTAGAGAGGCAGCAGCTGCTCGAAGGTCTGACCAAGGAAAAGCTTGAAAAGGAGAAGCTCGAGGAGAAAATTAAAGAACTTGAGAAGATCATCTCTGAGCATCCAGATCACATGAAAGAAGCGACAACAGAGGCAGCTCATAAGGCTTTAGAAGAGTTCAAGACTACTGAAGGCAAGGAGCTCGAAGAAAAAGCCAGTGACATCCCCTCGTCGACCATAATATATAATATCTTCTGCGAGCATCCGGACTTCGACTTTTCCATCCTTGGTAAAGATGTGGTCGAGCTTATCCAGAGTTGGAGGGAAGTGGAGGCTGCAAAAACTGCAGATGGTGGAGCGAGCACATCTGCATAATTTTTTTTAATTTCAAAAAAATGCGGGCTTGGTCCCCTTTTTGTTTGTAATACTTTGCTTACGTACGGGTGCGAGCTTTTATCAATAAATGGTTTATTCCTGCAAAATAATTAAAACACTGTATTCTAATATAAAGATGCATAATTTAACCAAGTAGTCAATCACTAGGTGACTGATCAGTACGCTATTGCGATTCGAATCCAACAAACTTAAAACGGGTTTTAAGTATTAGGATAGGTTAGGTCGCTTAAGAAAACAGTAAATATGAGTGATGCAAACTCAATACTGTTTTTCAAAAGTTCCATGGCAAAATGTAATATAGTAATATATCACATCGAACAATGAACGTTTTGCTTAGTTACTTTGTTGTTCGAGGAGGGAAATTGCGTAATACGACATACTATGGCATGAAGCGAGGAGAAAACCCTAAGATTTTCTTGAAGTTTTAGAAATTCAGTAGCGATCTCTAAATTTCCAACCTCTAAATGGACGTTTGCATAGTCCCTTAGGAAGCAACTAGGAGATAATATTCTGATCCCACTGCCCCCCAAGTTTTATGGTATTCGAAGACTGCCATAAAACTATAAAAGGTGAACTAAATCGAATGATTGATGAGGAGACATCTTTATTGATGATGACGTATGACGAATAACGAATGACGACCAACGAATGACGAATATAAGTAGTCATCTTTATTAAAGAATAATGAATACAAGATGTGTCGTAAATGATGAATACATGAAGATTTACTGATAATAGCGACGAAGTTGTTCTATATTCTAAGCATGCTCGATCGCTTGTCCACTAGTGTGAGCTAACTTATATGTCCCAGGTCAAATAACGGCATCAATAACATATGGTCCTTCCCAAGAGGGTCCAAATACACCAGCACCGTGCTTATTATTATTAGATAGAACCTGTCAAAGAATAAGATCACCAACTTCAAACCCTCAGCTTCTAACTTTAGAGTTATAATATCGAGCCATGTGCTGTTGATATGATACGATTCGAAGCTGAGACTGCTCGTGCCTTTCTTCTAAAAGATCGAGCTCAATCCTCATCAGGGTGTTATTCTAATCTTGCTCATAGGTAGATTGTCGTAGAGAGCTCGCACCAATTTCTACTGGTTCCATTGCTTCGTATCCATAAGCTAAAGAGAATGGACTCCCTCCAGTAGTGGTTTGTTGAGTGGTGCGATAAGCCCATAATACTTCAGGGAGTACTTTTGGCCAAGCTCTCTTGTGCTCTTCTAGCTTTGTCTTTATGTTATGTTTAAGTATCTTATTTATAGCCTCGACCTGTCCATTGGCTTGTGAATGAACAATAGCTGAGAAATTCTTCTTGATGCCTAAGTTGTCGCAGAAGTTACGGAACTCATCGCAGTCAAATTATTTCCAATTATCAGAAATTATGGTATGCGGTATACTATAACGGCAGATTATAGATTTATAAACAAAATCTATCATCTTCTTTGCAGAAATGGTACTCAAGGCTTCAGCTTCTGTCCACTTGGTGAAATAATCGACTACGACTACCGCATATTTCAATCCACCTCGAGCCAATAGAAGTATTCTGATAATATCAATTCCCCACACTGCAAATGGCCATGGACTGGTCATTGGAGTTAGAGGAATAGGTGGCATTCTAGGAATAGTTGCAAATCATTAACATTTGTCACACCTCTTAGTAAATTCCATTGTATCCTTCTTCATAGTTGGCCAAAAATACCCTTGTCTTAGAACTTTGTTCGCAAGTGCCTGCCCCCCGGAATGGTTTTCACATATTCCTTCATGAATTTCCCTCATAATGTAGTGTGCTTTTTCTTCATCGACATATAATAACAACGACGAACTAAAACTTTTTCGATAAAGCTTCTCGTCATAGATGACATAACGAGCTGCCTTCATTCGAAGTCGCTTTACATCGTCTTTATTTTCAGGAAGGTCACCATTTTGTATATACTTCATTATAGGATCAATCCACGATAGTTTCTTATCAAGTTATTTGGAGCTATACTTCGATACTTGGTTTTGCAAGAAATTCGACAGGGACCACCTTTAGTACTTTGGCATCTTTTGTTGAGGCGAGCTTAGCTAGAGCATCTATCCGACTATTTTTAATGCGAGGAAGAAGTTGAATGTTATAGGCAGTAGATGTCGAGAAGAGTCTTCGTACCTCCTTTAAATAAGCCATCATTTTTTCTCCTCTTGCTTGATAATCGCCAATTATTTGACAAACAACCAGCTGTGAATCACTATATATCTCAATCATTTCGACCTTCATTTCTCGTGCGAGCTTTAGCACAGCTATCAGTGCTTCATATTCTGCCTTATTATTTGATGCTGAAAATTTAAAGCGAAGTTCACAATGAATATTGTCCCATTCAGGACTGATTAGTACTAATCCCACACCGGCTCTATTCTCATTTGACGATCTATCAACGTAAAGTTTCCATAATTTTGATAAATCTATACTAGGTTTTTCGATTATTTCTATGTGAAGATTGACATCATATGTGAATTCTGCAATGAAATCTGCGAGAGCTTACCCTTTAATTGAAGTGCGGGGATGAAAATTGATGTCAAACTGACTCAACTCAATTGCCTACTTAAGTAGTCATCCTAAAGCTTCAGGTTTTTGCAAAAACTGCTTTAATGGAAAATTCGTGAAAACTTTGATGGAGTGCACATGAAAATAAGGTCGAAGATTCCTGGATGCGACGATGAGTGCTAATGCCAACTTCTCCATCTCTGGATATCTTACTTTAGCATCGAGCAATATTTTACTTATGTAGTATACCGGTTGCTGTATCTTTTTTTCTTCTCGAATTAACACAGTACTTGTTTCATATTTGGAAACACGAGGTATAAATACAATTCTTCCCCCGGGTTTGGCTTCGACAAGAGTGGAGGAGAACCTAAGTGTGCTTTCAATTCTCGAAATGCCTGCTCGCATTCTTCCGTCCACTCAAACCTTCTCGAACCCTTCAGTACTTCGAAGAATGGTTGGCACTTATCTGTTGACCTGGATACAAATCAACTTAATGCAGCCACTCTTCCTTTTAGGCTTTGAACATCTTTGGGTTTGCGGGGGGATTGCATATCGATTAATGCTTGTATCTTCTGGAGATTAGCTTCGATTTCTCGCTGGTTGACCATGAACCCCAGGAATTTTCCAGATCTTACCCCGAATGCGCACTTCTGGGGGTTTAGCCTCATCTGATATTTTCGAAGAATGTTGAACATCTCATCAAGATACTTGATGCGATCTTCAGCTCCCTTCAATTTCACCAGCATGTCATCAATATATACTTCCATTGTCTTGCCAATTTGTTTTGCAAACATCATATTGACAAGACACTGATAAGTCGCTCCCACATTGATGAGTCCAAAAGGTATCTTCTTATAACAGTATAATCCTCGGTCAGTGATGAATGAAGTATGCTCCTCATCAGGCTCATTCATGGGGATTTGATTATATTCAGAATATGCGTCCATAAAACTTAACAGTTCATGTCCCGACGTCGCATCTACGAGTTGGTCGACTCTCGGAAGGGGAAAACTGTCCTTCGGGCACGCCTTGTTGAGGTCGGTAAAATCGATACAAGTTCTCCACTTCCCATTGGGCTTTTTTACTAAAACTAGGTTTGCAAGCCAGTTTGGATAGAAAGATTCCCTAATGAATCCAATCTCGAGCAGCTTCTCTACCTCTTCTTTCAATGCGACGTAGCGTTCTAGATTCATGGCTCTACTTTTTTACCACACAGGCTTCCTCGTCATATCTATATTGAGGCGGTGACACATGATATTCGGATCAATCCCCACCATATCCGAATGTTGCCATGCAAAGATATCCAAATTTGATTTCAGAAAAGTGACTAATGAAGCTCGCACGGGTTCTTGAAGCTTCGCTCCGATTCTAAGAACCTTCGAAGACCTATCAATTGGCAAATCTTCCAAGTCTTCTATAGGTCCAGTTTTGACCTCACCATCAATTTCTCGAGGGTCGAGGTCATCGATTGACGTTCTGTTTGACGCTTCGCCTGACGCTTCTGATGCTTTCCTTGATGTTTTTCCTCGTAGCTGGACCATCATCGTGCGAGGTGTCATATCTTTTGTTGCGAGCTTTATTGAGTTATTATAATATGTCATCGCATCGTATTGGTTGCCTCCAACTCACCTATTCCTTGTTGAGTTGTGAATTTCATAGTGAGATGATAGATTGAAGTTACTGCTCGAAGTTCCCTCAGTGTCGGTCTTCCTAGTACAACATTAAATGCAGAGGGGCAATCCACAACTAAGAATTGGGTCATTACTGTCGAAACCCTAGGATAGGTTCCAATGTTGACCATTAACTCAATCATGCCCATGGGCATTATGCTGTTACCAGTAAATCCGTAGAGTGGGGTGACAGCGGGCTTCAGGTCACTTTCACTCAACCCATCTTCTTGAAGGCATCATAGTACAGGATGTCGATAGCGCTGCCATTATTGACCAATACTCACCATAACTGCGTACTTTCACGGTTGATCTTTATGACGAACGCATCATTGTGCGGGTAATGGACCTCCCTGGCATCCTGCTTCGTAAAGGTAATATCTATATCCGGTACCCGTTGAAGCTTTCATGGTCGCTACTCGAGATGCATGATATTAGTTAATGGTTGCTGTCGCGCTTCTCGTGTGTACCTATCTTGCGCTCTCTTTGAATTTCCACCGATATACGGGCCTCCAAAAATAGTTCGCACCTCGCGTTGAATTTCTGGAGGTCGTTGTCGGTCTTCTTCTCGCCTTTCATTGTTCAGTTTAGTGTATTGCCGTAGCTGCCCTTCTTTAATTAATCTTTCGATTTCAACTTTCAAGGCAAAGCAGTTATTGGTATCGTGTCCAATATCATTGTGATACCGACAGAACTTGTTGGGGTCGCGCCTTGCTTTATCTCTTTTTATCGGTTCCAGTTGATGATACCTCTCATGCTAGTTCGTGACCGTATAAATATAATCTATAGGTGCGTTCAGTTCAGTATAGTTGTTGAACCTCATAGGAGCTTTTGGAATCTCCTGCTTTTTCTATTAGGGCTGCTTTTCAGTCGTTTGTTTATTACTCCTTTTATTCGACCTTTTATTATTGTTATTGTTTGTGGTCGCATCTTTAGCAGCATCCTTTGTTCCTTCCTTTGTGACCTTATAAAGATTTTCGCGTGAAGATTCCACCCTTAGATGCCGACCAACTCTACGATAGAAGTCTTCAAGGGTTCTGCATTCTCGCTCAAGTAAATCTTCCCAGAATTTAGTTTCTGGTCACACCCTAGCCATCATTAGAGTTAAAAGTCCTCCTTCAGGTAAGTTGTTGACCTTTGCCAATTCTGAGGTAAAGTGATTTAGATAAGATCGTAGAGTTTCCTCCGGACCTTGCCGAATAGCAGACTGACTGACCAATGGAACAGTGAAATTCTTCGCAGACTGGAATTGCCTCAAGAATGCAGTCTGGAGTTGTTGCCAAGATGAGATTGAGCCAAACTTGAGTCCTCGGAACCACTTCTTCGCTGCTCCCGTGAGAGTTACAGCAAAACATCTGCAACGTGCGAGATCATCGACACGATGTAGTTCCATCAGGTCGTTGAAGTGTTCCATATGATCATGCAGAACAGTTTTTCCATCAAAAGTGTTTATGGTGGGAAGTTTGAATCTGGCAGGTAAGGCAGCAGCTCGAACCTCCTCGCTGAATGGCGATTGACGATATCCATCAGCAAGCTCATCGTCCCAGCCTACAAGTGCATCTAATGTGATCCTCAAATTGTCAACATCGACGTTCGGAGGGAGAGGGAGAATATTATCTTTTGCTGGTGGTAGGGATGGCCTTTGGTTGTTATCGCGATTTAAGGCAGATTGGTCAGGCAGGGTCTGCTGTGACCTTTATGGGGTTTTCATTGAAATAGTGCGACGAGATTGACTTCGATCGTTGAGATGCAATGTGGATCGCTCTTGATTATATCGCTGTTCTAGATGTTATCTCAAGTCTGTAGGATTCTGTCGAGATTCCCTACTAATCCTTTTAAAGACACTCCTCGATTGTCATTTTTGCTCGTTGTTTAGAACATCACAATTGATGGTCGCTCTCCAAGAAGATTGTCGACGATTACGATTTGTGCTCGAACTTTCAGTTCCAGATTCTAAGGGCAAGTCTGCGACCTTGTCTTTTCCCTTAGAGGTGCGATCTCCATGACACTCCTGCCGGGCTTTATGCTGGTCGAGGTTCCCTGTCTCCAGGATCTGAATTCATCTATCAAGTTGTTAAGCAGGACATTCTCTGGGACATTCGTGCTATGGTGGAGTTAGCATCTGTCCCTCAGCAAGTCGTCGTAGAGAATCATTAATCTGACTTGTAATTTGCTGAAGGTTCACCAATGCTTCCTCTATACGATCCTGTCTTTATATAATATTTTTTGGTGTGGTCACGGAAGGCTGATCCTGAGTAGGATCTACCTGTGCAGCAGCAGTGCTTTGGGGTTGGTTCTGGCTAGTTCCGGTGTTTCTGGTAGTATTTCTAGTGTTTGCCATTGTTGAACAAAGCGGAATTGACAAACTTTTTTGCCGAAATAGCCCTCCTTCTAGCACCAATTGTTGACGGAGGTTTTGTCAACAATGAATTTAAGAAATTGCAAGATGTGGCTTGTGTATGAAAAGGGTTGATCAATCAAAGAAAGTAAAAGAGACAAGAATTTTATAGTGGTTCGGCCTTAAAAAAGATGAGCCTACGTCTATTGTTGTTCACTATTTTCTGGAGAATTACAAGAGTTTCGTTAAGTTTTCAGGAAGTAATGATAAATCCCCAAAGTTCTCTCCTCAAAAGCCGAAGATCCCTCACAACAGCATTGAACTCCCTTTATATAGGTGAGGGTGGCTCAATGTTTCCCAGTTGTGAAAATGGGTAAGTGTATAATCAGAAAATACAATTTGAGTAACAATATAACTGGATAATAACTTAAATAAGATGGCTGGTCGATCTTGAAAGCGAAACTTTTATTTCCCTTTCTTTGTAAATTACCCGTTTGACGAAACTTGGTCTAGTTTCCTTTTCATTCTGGTCGCACTTAACTCTTTCAGAGGAGATCGCACTTTATTCGAAGAGAGGTCGCATTTGACTTACTCGGAAGAGGTCGCATTCGACTTACTCGTGCAACCTGATACGTTCTCTTAGTCGCTAACTTTCCCTTTCTGGTATTAACCAACATATAAGTTTTTAGACTGCACAACACTTATATATTAAATTTGTAGTCACATAAATAAACTAGGGATATTCTGATATTAAAGATATACAAATTATGCACAGATTCAAATAGAAAAATGTCATTTTATTAATTCATGAAATATCCAAAATATACATGCTTTTAGGGCACAAACCCTAACAAATGCATCAATGAAAATTAGACTAGATCACAATCATTTGCGGTATAGAAAATATATATATATATATATATTATTTGTCATATGGTGTCTCTTTGTAACTTTTATCACGAGGACAAAGACATAGAAATGTAGACCATTCAAAAAGGGTTATTATTTAAAAAAAATTGGTTTTTTTTTTATTTTATCAAAAAAAAAAAAGAAAAATCTTAAGCTTTTTTGTTATATCAAATCAAACTTTGAATTGCTTTATTTCTAAAAATAAAAATTTTGGATTTCTAATTATATCAAATAAAATTTTGAGTTTTTGAAATCCAATCAAATTGAACCAAAAACAGATATTTAATCAATGAATGTATAATGTGATTAAAAAATGATTTTATGTTTTATGTGTCCTACACTCATGAATAGTTTTTAAATTTTATTTTAACTAAAAAAGTCATATTTTTAATATAGAATGACGTAGTTTTCACCCAATTAAGGTGCTTGTCAATATAAATAATCTCGCATAGTCACGTATGACCGTGCAAACTAAAGAAAAATAAGTCATTTGACTTATTTCTCAAACTAATTTATAACTCAAAAATTTTATTTAATATAATTAAAAACTCAAGATTTTATTTTTTGCTAAAATTAAATAAAGATAAGATTTTTTTTATATAATAAAAAACATAAGGTATTTTTTGCTAAAATTAAAAAATTTCGGGTTTTTTTCGATAATAACCCATAAGAAATTATAATGAATATAAATCTAGGATTCTCCCACGTGTACGGTGGATATTTGCTGCTTGAAGCCCCAGCCGCACTATAAATAGCAATCAAGCTCCTATCAAAGAAGGCATCCAATCCAAGTGTGTTTAGTGATTTAATCCAAAGTGTAATCCCCTCTTTCAACAAAATTAAAAATGTCTTGCTGCAACGGAAATTGTGGATGTAGCGGTAGCTGTGGCTGCGGCAGCGGCTGCAAAGGGTAATCATTTTTTTTTTTCATTTTTTTTTTGTTTGAGAATTGCCACAAATTTCCCTAATTAGAATTAAAATTCCTGGATCGTCGAAATTTCATCCTCCAATTGAATATGTTCTTGTCGGGAATTTTGTCTATGATAACAGATTCGTTCTCTGCCTCAAAAATAAAATAAAATTCCTCATCAATTAAGGGGTCATCTTATGGTTGAAGTTTATACATATTTATTTGCATGTGTAATACATGTGCAGATGTGCCATGTACCCTGACATCTCAGAGAGGACTACTTCTGAATCAATCATCGATGGAATTGCCCCAGTGAAGGCGTAAGTTTTTCCTCTTTTTTTCAATAATTAAAACCAAATTGGTATCATAATATTCATTCAAATAATAAATTACAAAAAATGCGTAAATTAGAATTGATACTAATTAAATATTTATAATTGCAGTTACTATGAGGGTTCTGAGATGAGCTATGGAGCTGAGCACGATGGCTGCAACTGTGGTGCAGACTGCAAGTGTGGCTCAAGCTGCAAGTGCGGTAAATGATCGATTGGCAGAGCACGAGCCCCAGAAAAGCCGAACCATTGTTTATGAGATAATATATATATATATATATAAAATAAGAAAATAATTGAAGATAGTTGGATGTTGTCTGGGCAAAATGGTTGGGTACTGTAGGGTTTAGTAATGTATGATATTTTAATTGCTTTAATGTAAATAAAAACTGTCATGCAATATTGAACAAACCCCGTTTCCTAGAGCCAGGATTTTGTGGCTTTGTACGTGTATTTCATGGCCGTTTTATACCATGTTTCCAATCTCTTTTTGAATAGTTGTATTCCCTTTTCTGCTTTGTCAATTGGGTTGTGCTTGTGGTACCTATTTATAAAAACCCTTAGGTGTGTGTTGATGGAGGTTTTATCAACAATAAATTTATAAATAATTAAGAGATGTGGCTTGTGTGAATTGAAATAAATAATCAAAGCAAATAAGGAGAGAGGGATTTATAGTGATTCAGCCCCAAAAAAGATGAGCTTATGTCCACTGTTTTCTGACTATTTTATGAATAATGATGAACACTCAAGGTTACAACTTTGTCCGGGAATCGGAAAGACTCAAAAGCTATCGAGGAATTCTAACACCTTAGACTACCCAAACTTGAATTTGCTCTGACTTCTATTCTCTGTGACTTGTTTCTGCCCAGGAATTGGTGTGTCTTTTCTCGGAACTTAGAGCCTCCTTTATATAGATCAGGGTAACCCCATCCCCCTAGGTTTCTTATGCCTCTAGGATCCTAATTGAATAAACGGGTAACTATATAATTGGGTAACATACAAAAATAATTGGATAACTATTCAAAACGGATAACTAGTTAATTGCAAATAGGAGTCTTCAGTTTCCCTTTCCTTGTAGGCTTCTTCCACAGCATTTACTTGTTTCTCTCTTCTTGTAGGTTTCCTTTATTGTATTTGCGTGTTTCCTTTTCTTATAGGTTTCCTTTATTGTTAAGGAAAACTGCACGGAGAAGGTCGCACAAAAACCTGCGGAAGAGGTCGCATATAAGCACCAGGAAAGAGGTCGCATATATCCTTCTTGGAGGAGGTCGCATATAATTCTTATGCGACCTTAGGATTTTAGACCGCACAACAATTGCCCCCCAGCTCC